>JAQSVH010000011.1:11440335-11457339 GCA_029448705.1 Adansonia digitata | reverse complement strand
CTCCTTGATTTGGGGAATCAAAATAGTAACAGCTATCTATAATTTAAAATACAGATAATATCCTTTTCCTTCTAACATTTTTCATATATTTGGAGGGTTATATCCTCATATTATGTCCGAATAAGAGTCCGACACTTTTGTTGAACTTGGGTACTTTAAGAAAAATGAAGGGCCATAGCAACATAGTTCATAATGGTTGTTGGCCAAGTGTTTTGGATTTCCTTCGTTGTAGCCACCGAACTGTGTGATATTTTATGTGGTCTGATAATAGCATGGAGAGGGTTTTAGTCAAGCTCGTCTTGGGACCAAATCCCTTGCCTATGTTACTCGGACTGGGGTGTGAGTGTCGGATATGGATATGTGTCCTATGTATATTCTGTTGTTTCTAAGTTTTCCATCTATTTGTTGGGTTCTTGGAGAGTTCGATTCTTATACCTATGTCTAAATATGTATCAGATATACTTAAAGAAAAATGAAAAGTCGGAGCAACATAGTCCCTTGCTGCAGTCATGAAAACAAAATTTGTTTCGGGAACTTTTGATCCTTATTTTAAAGCTATTTTGAAGACTTTTTAGTTTTTCTGGTTTCTCTCTCTCTCTCTCTGTTACCTATATCTTTAAAACTTTCATCATGCACTAAAGCATTTTAAGACGACGTTGCAATTTCTAATTTCAAAACAATTGGTGGTGAATTGCAGGTTGTAGATGTCCCTATAATAAAAAATGGCGTATTTCCATGCTTTTGGCGAGCACCGACAGACAACGACAAAGGGGGAGGTCCGAGCAGTTATTACTCTAGGTGGAAAGCTGCCCATATTGATGAGATAGTTTTTCTTACAGAAAGCTGTTCTATACAATATAAGACCGACCATCTCATGAAAATAGCGGTTGTTTACCTTGGTCTCGTTAAGGGTGGGAATGGTACTTTAAATGAGTCGGAAAAAATGGATGCTTTATTCAAAATTGACATGCTTTACACGATCCATGCTTCCGGTGACATCATTATTGACTCCAATGTAAAACCAAGTTCTAATCTTCCTCCTTTACCACGCATTGGAGTTGAATTCCACTTGGAAAAGTCGGTGGACCAAGTGAAATGGTATGGAAGAGGGCCATTTGAGTGTTACCCGGATCGAAAAGCCGCTGCACATGTGGGGGTTTACGAGCAGTCAGTGGAAGGCTTGCATGTTCCTTACATAGTTCCGGGGGAGTCCGGGGGTAGGGCAGATGTCAGATGGGTGACATTTCAAAACAAGGATGGCTATGGAATTTATGCTTCAACTTACGGAAAATCTCCACCTATGCAAATGAATGCAAGTTATTATAGCACGGCAGAGCTTGACCGAGCGACAAGGAATGAAGAACTTATCAAGGGCGATAGCATCGAGGTAATTTGTTTTCCCTGGATTTCAAGTTAACCATCTTATGCTTTCCTCCACTCTCTGTCTCTCTGTCTCTCTCTCTCTCTCTGTCTATATATTATGCTAGCGCGTACATTGGCTTCTCCTCTTAGGCATTAAAAAAAAGACGTGCTCTTTCTCATATCACCTACATCAATCCGAAGCTAATCCCTGCCCGTGATTCATCCCCTTGAATTAACGGGTTTGCCTGCGAGTCTTTCTTTTAATTTATGATTGAGAGATGGGGAAGATGAAAACAATAGAAATGGTAAAGAAATACTAAGAATTAATGTTTGATAGAAGTAGTTGAGAAAACTCTTTCGAGAAAGTATAGTGAATTTGAGTCCGCCTCTCCCTATCTACTAAGCAGTTCACTTTTGAGAATCGAACACTTTTCCGCGCTACATAGTGTGGATTGCACCATTTCACTCATATTGCAGACCGTATTCCGAGTAACAGTATGTAAGATCCTTTATGTAAGACCATTTCCATTTTTGTGTACATACATAGTTGCATATGGTCTTAAAGGCACAGATTTTTGGATGTCGCTTTCATCAATGCTCGGTATATTTGCTGCTAGTTACTCTTTTTAATCTTCACTTGAACAAATCTCATTTGGCAGATCGTATTCCGAGTAGCAGGAAGTAAGATCCTCTATGTAAAGACCATATCCGTTTTTGTGTACATAAATGCATGCGCATATGCATATGCATATGCATACGCATGGACATAAACATAGACATAGACATTCACATGTTGAGTTGCTAATAAATTAAAGGTATCTTGAGGCTTGGGATTTCTGATGTCGTTTTCATCAACACTCGTATATTTCTTGCCAAGTTCCTTGTTTGATTTTGTTCGATCTTCGCTTAAATGAAATCTTATTCGATCACCAATCTATGAGTGAAATGTTGCTTTGTGATGTTGTCCACATGCCAAATGGCTCGGATTTTCGGATGTCGTTTTCATCAACACTTGTATATTTCTTACTAGTTACTCATTTGATTTCATTCAATCTTCACTGAAACAAATCTCCTTCGTTCATTCACCCATCTATGAATATGAATATGACCTTGTGATGTCATTTTTTTTTTTGTTTTTACAGGTTCATCTTGATCACAAGCACATGGGGATTGGGGGAGATGATAGCTGGACGCCATGCGTGCATGAAAAGTATCTGGTTCCGGCTGTTCCATACTCGTTCTCGATCCGCTTGTGTCCCGTAACTGCATCTACCTCAGGCCAAAATCTCTACAGGTCCCAACTTCAAAACTGAGGGTTCCATTTTATCTTTGTGTTTTAATTGCAAAGACCCTTTGAAAGTATGAAATCATGAAAAAAGGATGCCCGTAGTTGAATGTGTAATAAAGGCGTTTTCATTGAGCTCTTTTCACGTGGATGTTATGACTAAGTTTGGTTGGCTTATGGTAATTAAAAAAAAAAAATTATTTTCAAATCTGTGTTGCTCTAACTTTTTTTTTTTGAGGTATTTATGTTCAGTATTTGTATCCGATGCATATTCGGATATGTGTACGGGGTTATTATCTTCTTAGGACTTTTCAAATACATGAAAAAGCTTAGAAAAAATTGAGCATATTTGTGTTTGGCACTCAAACCAAAAGTTTGAGAAATTGAGTTTCAAACTAAACGATACCTAATGAGGGATACAATGTGAATAGACCTGTCTATGGGTTGTGGCAGGTTAGGTTATGGTTAGGAAATTTCAAAAACATTTTTCCAGGTTTGGTTGGCCAATTCAAAAGCTTGTTTTACTATTTATTATAATATTATAATATTATTATTTATTAATATTTTTATATTTTTATCTAAATATAATATTATTTTTATTATAAAATAGTAATTCGAGCTGAGATTGATTCAAAGAAATCTTGTCCAAGGCCTAGCTCATCAAGGATTAGCGTGCAATTAACATGTTTAGATAAAAACATGACACAGTATAATAAACATAATATGGTACATTTAAACGTAATTGACATGACATGTTTAATGTAGATATTATATTTATATTTAAGATTTTAATATATTTAATAATTTATATTATATTTATGTTAACATTACTAACGCTGACAAATATAAAAAAAACATGAAATATAACATTCATATATGAATTGTCAAACCGAACATTCATAATGTTGGATCCAACTTAGATTTTGTTGTGGTTTAATGTTATTGTTTTTCGGTAATTTTGGAATTCATAATTCAATTTTAATATTTTAAAGATCAAATAAATTAACTTGAAAAACTGACTAAATTAATCGAATTTAATGTGAAAGATTGAAATAATCAAATAGAAATTAATTGGTTCCGTCAGGTACATCGATTTGGGCTTTTGAAATTGGGATTTGTCTGGAAAAAATGAAATATCAGATAAATTTGAATATTATAACTATCGTTATTATAACAATAAGATTATATATCATGGTAACGAGAATAAAATTTATTATGGTATATATAATTAAATACAAATACAGTTGATGATTTTCATACATGCTAAGTGTTGGGTGACTTGCTCAAACTTGAAGGGTAGCATGATATTTGAAAAAATTTAGATAAAAATATTAAATCTGAAAAATAAACTTGGATAAAAAATAAAATTTATTTAAAAAATTAGTTGGGTCTTGGGTAAACAATTTTAAGCCCAAGGTAGGCCCGAATCATGTTTTTTTTATTATAATATAATATATTTTATGATAATAGTTATAATTTTATTTTAGTAGTTGTTAACTTATTGAAGCACTTTTATACTGAAAGTAATACCATACACTTTTAAAAAATTATTGAAAAAATCATAAAAAGTATATGAAATTATTAAAGATTAAATTAAGAATATATCTAAAAAATAAAAAAAAAAATTAGAAGAGGGTCTTAACGAGCTTGAACTACTCTTTGACAATACTAAAGATTAAATTTAAAAAATAAAAAAAATATAATACAGACAAGCCTAAATTGATCTTAACTATTCATTTGTAAATATAGACGGATTTAGATAAAATTTAAGTTAATATTTCAAATTAAACCGAGTTTTAACAAATATAAATGGTGTCGATGCCATACTTAACCCATTTTCGAACCGAGCTGACCATGAGTAAAGATATTCATGGGCTGATTTGTAAAAAAAAAAATTTGAATTCTTTACCCAAATCCACTTTCAGCTCGACTCACTTATATTACCTATATTTATTATTCATAATTAATAAAAAATTAATAAATTATTTTTATATTAATATTTATATATTTTATAATTAACTTTAAATAAATTTTTTTAATTATTAAATATAAATTTAAGTTTAATCGAATTGATCTAAATTAACAAAAAAAAAAACTATCAAAATTTCATATTGAATAAACTAAATCTATCACACCGAACAAATAATATGATCTATAAATAAGTCTGGCGACGGGCACCTCTAGTCTGTAGTCGATACTCCCACGTTCAAACGGACTTTGCTTGCTAACGCGGTCGTTTCCGGCTGTCATCATCTGCTACGTATCCAGGGCCAGGGTTCCCAATATCCAACTCTAAGTCTCACAGAGACTGACTCTTAACCCGTAAATATCTTATCCTTTAAAAAAAAAAACTCTCATTTTTCAGCATAAGCAATGAGCTTTCGATAATGGGTACGTCGCAATTTTCGCATTTTCTTTCAGAGTATGTGTTCTTGACTCTTCATTTCACCTCTTGAACACCAGCCTTTGATGATATTCTCTTTTTTCATTCTTTTTTGTTGTTTTTCATTCGTTAATCTGTGATAAATCGAGAAAAAAAGGCGGCCATGGAGTTTCCTGTAAAGCCATTCCCTAGCCGAGCTTACTTAAAACCTTTAATTTTCATGCCAAAGCAAATTCAGACTCTTCCATTAGTAAAATCAAGAGGTGGATTGGAGTTTCCAAGAAGAAAATTTTCAAGTTTGGGTAAAGATTCGAGTATTAGTACTAGGAATGGTGTTAATGATGATCAAATGGAAGATTGGGAATTGGAGTTTCTTGGAGAGATTGATCCATTTGGTTATCAATCACCCAAGAATAGGAAAAAGAAAGAGAACTCTAGGTTGATCATGGATTCTGAGGGGATGGATTGGTGTTTGAAGGCTAGGAAAGTGGCACTCAAATCCATTGAAGCTAGGGGATTGATTCATAAAGTTGAGGATTTGATGACTGTTAAAAAGAAGAAGAAAAAGAACAAGAAAAGGTTAGCAAACAAAGATAAGATTAGTAAAGTAGAAAGTAGGGAGATTGAAGAGGATTTTGATTTCGGGGAAGGTTTAGGCTCAGAGGATTCGGATAACGGATTTGATGATCGAGTCCATCAGCTTCGAGAGAAGGTTAATATGATGGCGAGTGGGATGTTTTTAGAGAAGAAAGAAAAGGCAATGGAAGAGTTTGTTCAGAAGCTAGCTCTATTCTCAGGTCCATCTGATCATAAGAAAGAAGTTAATTTGAACAAAGCTATAATCCAAGCATATACTGCAGAAGAAGTGTTGGAGGTTACATCCGAGACGATCATGGCTGTAGGGAAAGGTCTGAGCCCTTCCCCGCTTTCACCTTTGAATATCGCCACGGCACTTCATAGGATTGCTAAGAATATGGAGAAAGTATCGATGGCGAATACTCGAAGGTTGGCATTCTCTCGACAAAGAGAAATGTCAATGCTTATAGGTATCGCGATGACAGCCCTTCCCGAATGCACAGGTCAAGGTGTTTCAAACATTTCGTGGGCACTGTCCAAGATTGGAGGTGACCTACTGTTTTTGTCTGAAATGGATAGAGTTGCAGAGGTTGCCATGACCAAGGTTAAGGAGTTTAATTCTCAGAATGTAGCTAATATTGCTGGCGCCTTCGCAACAATGCGGCATTCTGCCCCTGAACTCTTTGCAGAGTTAGCGAAAAGGGCATCTGCCATTATTCACTCTTTTCGCGAACAGGAGCTCGCTCAGCTGCTATGGGCGTTTGCTTCTCTATACGAGCCTGCGGACGCCTTGCTTCAAGCTATGGACACTGCTTTTGGGAACGCCAACCAATTCCAATGCTGCTTGAGTTATGAAACCTCTAACTGTGACGGAGATAGTGATGTGGAAAACAGTCAAGATATCAAATTCGGAGGAGGAGTTTCGGATCCTCCTGTGCTCAACTTTAGCCTGTACCAGCTTGGAAACATAGCTTGGTCCTATGCTGTTTTCGGACAGTTGGATCGAGTTTTCTTTTCAAATGCATGGAAAGCTTTGAGCAGTTTCGAGGAGCAAAGGATTTCGGAACAATATCGAGGGGATGTCATGTTTGCTTCTCAGGTTCATTTGGTAAACCAGTGCTTAAAGCTCGAGTTCCCGGATCTTCAGCTATCTTTACGGGATGACCTCGAGGTGAAAATTGTTCAAGCTGCGAAAACTAAGAAGTTTAATCAAAAGACTACTTCATTGTTTCAGAAGGAAGTTGGTCGTCTTCTTGTTAGTACTGGCCTTGATTGGGTTAGAGAATACCCAGTGGAAGGATATACCATGGATGCGGCTCTGGTTGATAAAAAGGTTGCTTTGGAGATTGATGGACCAACTCATTTCTCCAGGAATATTGGTGAGTATTTTCTGCTTATGTAACATTGGGTAAGCTTGATCTTTGACGGAGCTCGAGCTACGTCACTCAGATTTGAATGCGAGTGTCAGAAATTGATACGTATCTGACACAAGCATGTTCAATTTTTTTTTTTTTTCAAAAGTTTCACGTATTTGGAGGGTTTTTGGAGGATCATATCCTCATATTCATATCCAGATATACGTCGAACATAGGTAGTAGATACGAGTGTGCGATCCATATCCGGACATATTATTTGGACTCAGGTGTGAATATCAGATATTAGTGTGTCCCACATGAGCATGTTCATTTTCTTTTCAAAATTTTCATGATATGCGTAAGATACAGATGCCAAATATGGATAGCCGATACATATCTAGATATGTTACTTGCATTCAAGCGTGAGTGACGGATAATGGCATTTTTCTGATACAGACATGTTTATATTTTTCAATATCTTTATATATTTGAAGTGTTCTTGAAAGATTATATCTTCATACCTATATCCGAATATATATTAGTTATAAATATTTGAAAGAAAAAGTTGGTACATCGTAGAGCTTATGCAAGTTTAATAACTTCATGCATCAATTGATCTTTTTTATACCTCTCTTCAGGAACAGCTTTGGGGCATACCATGTTGAAACGGCGTCATATTGCTGCTTCTGGTTGGAAGATTGTGACATTGTCTTTTCAAGAGGTGGGTTATTGTCTTTTGCTTTTAGAGCTTCAATATTTGCGTATACACGCTTTCACATTCAAAACTTGAAAAACTGGTTGTCAATACTGAAATACGGAGATTGATAAGAGCTGTGTTACTTGAATTTAGATATGAGTGTCAGACATAAATATATGTTTGATATGGTATTTTTAATTTTTTTCAAAATTTTCATATATTTAGAAGGTTCTTGAAAGATCATATCCTATATTAATATTAGATATATGTTAGATACGAATACTTCAAAATAAATGAAGATTCGAAAAAACATAATTCAATGGAAAAAGTGGAATTTGTTTGATAACGCAAGTAAGTCAGAATTTTCTCTACTTGTTTCATGAATGGAGACATATTCTTTCAAGATTTTGACTTTTAAGCAGTCTCTAGTTACTTGTAAAGTATATTATTTCAAATCTTCATTTTTTTAAGTATTTGTATTTGACATTATATTCGATACATATTTGGATATAGGTATGGGGTATTATCCTTCAAGTATATAAAAAAAATTGAAAAAAAATTGAACATAACAATGTTGGAGACATTTATATCCAACATTCTTCTTCGAGCTATGTTGCTCTGACGCTTCATTTTTCTTGAAGTATCTGTGTCCCATGTATATCCAAATATGGTTATGGAGATATAATTATCTAGGTATATGAAAAAAATTAAGCATACCTGTGTCAAGAACATATTTATATCTTACACCCTCCCCCTAGCTATGTTGCTCCAACTTTTCATTTTTCATGACGTAGCCGTATCTAATCTATATCCGGAAATGAGTTCGGTGATATAATCCTCTAAGAACTCTTCAAACATATGAAAATCTTTAAAAAAAATATATATTCGTGTAAAATACATATCAATATTGACACTTTAGTCCAAATTCTAGTAAAATAGCACCCAAGTCTAGACTCCAGATTAGTTTGTAAATTGTAATTAATGTTGGGTATTTCTTTTTTTGGATGCAAAAAGTTGATGACATGGTTTTTTGGCCTATGTTATTAGTGGGAGGAACTTGAAGGGGAAGTGGAGCAGCTAGAGTACCTAAGAAAAATTCTAGAAGATCACCTTGGCTGAACTTGAGGCTGCCATGATTGCAGGAGGAAGGATTTTTACCTTGTTTTCAATGATATTATACTTATATTTCATAGTCAAAATATACGTATGTTTACTTAGTATTTAATTTATGGACCAGGTGTATCCGGCAAATTCTGAGTAGATCTTTGGTTTTGCCTCCTCATGGAAATATGTCGTTCTTGCTTGTGGAACGAGGAAAAAACATTTGAACTTGAATCCGCAACTTAATGCAGTTAGTATCTAATAAATTTGAAATTCGAATTTTAAAATTTGTAATATTTCTTTTATTTTTAGATTATGATTTTTTTTGTATGAGAAAAAAACATTTAAATTCAAAATTCAGCTAAGTTGGTTTATACAATTAGTTGACATTTAACAAATTTAGAGTTTATCTTCGAGCATTTATAATTTTTCTCATATTTCTAAGCTATGGGTTCTTTTGTACTTAAAAAGAAAAAAAGGAAAGCACAAGATCACAACCTTCTTTTTACCCCAAAAAAAAAAAAAAGAAAATGAGGGAAAGCCATGGCTGTGGCTTTTTTTTATAAAAAAAAAATAAGAAAAAACATTTTGATGTATTGACATTTTTATAAAGTTATTAATTCTGCTCTGAATTTAAAAATTTTAACTTGATTTAATAAAAAAATTAATAACTTAAGTTGAACCAACTTAACCTCCTAGCTCAGTTGACAAGTCTACATCACCAAGCTACCAAAACGAAAAACACCGTTAAGCATAAGTAAATACTATTTCTGGGAGAATTGATCAACAAAAAGAAGGGTTTTTTTAATTTAACATGCAAATGATTAGTATTTAGGAATAAGAGACCTTATCAAAGATTTCCTATTTACCAAAATTTTCAATTGTGGTTACACTTGTGTCATAACAAAGTATTCTTTTTAGTGGATAATTATTTTTTATAAACTCTTATTAATTTTGATTATGTAACTAAATAAAATAATGATTTCATTAAGAAATGAATAAATAAAATTATTATATCAGCAATAATATAATTAATGTGAATAAAAATAAAAATATTTAATTAATATTAATCATTAATAATTAAATTGAAAATTTTCTTAAACTTTATAATATTTTTATGTATAATTATTTTAAAAATGTAAACAAAATATGATGTCAATGAATAATTTGGTAACATAAATATAAATATATATATTTTATAACAAGGGCATTAATATACACACATTAATTGCTAATAAAATATAACTATCTTTTTTTAAAAAATACAAATATATCAATTACATTTACATATATGTTCATATATATATAATTTATAAATAATAATTATTTATATACTTAGCTTACATTTAAATTTTATTTTATTTTATCAAATTATCATTATTGATACTCACATATGTAAAAGTGTTCAAGGGTTGGATTGCAACTAAAATTTTTTTTATTTTCTTATCTAAGTCGAGATCTATCCAAAAGCATGTATTACTATTTAAAATAATATTAAAAATTAAAAACTCAAAATTATTTTTGGATTAATATTTATGATGAAATTTGAATAAAAATATTTTTATTACTTAAACAATAATACGAATCAAGTCACACTAACCTAAATTATAAAAATTAGAAAGTAAACTGTCTCATCGGGAACACATCTACTTACATATATATTATAATTTATAAAATGATAAAATATTTTTCAAAGTTTACTTTTTATGTATATAATATCTTTTTCATTTTTTTGGTTAAATATTTATTTGGTCACTATACTTTAACTTGATTTTTAATTTAGTATCTAAATTAAAAATTATTAATTTAATACTGTATTTTTCATTTCATTAAGTATGTTGATCTTTTAAACTAACATCGTTAGTCAAATGTTGATATGACAATCAACATCCAATAAAAACTTGACATGTGAGCAAAATGCCATGTGATTAGCTTTCATTTATTATTGATTATCATGATAATATTTTATTAATAATATTACGTTTGACGAAATAAAAATTTAAATATTAAAAAAATAAAATTTTTTAAATATTAAATTAAAAATTGAATTAAAATATAATATCAAATGAGAATTTAAACCCCTCTCTCTGTACGCAAGTGTCAGCCGCCTAGACAGCTGATTACAGGTGAAAAAGAAAGAAGAAAAGAGCCATGAATCGTTCCATTGTTATCTCAGCTTCAATTGCCATTTTCCTTTCCATTTTCTTCTTCCCTATCCTCAACTCCAATTGTAACTAAAATTCAACTCCCTTTTTTCTCAAATGCTTCTCATTTTCCACTTCCTTTTACAATTCATCAACTTGGGTACTCCTTAGTTCCACTGCTTAACTTCTTGATTTTTTTTTTCCTTTCAGATTGGTTGAAATGGAGAGCTTCACTGATTCCATCAACTAAATTCGGTGCTGATTTGATAGTTAAAAATGGGTTCATTTTCACTAGTGACGCTTCTTTTCCTTTTGCTACTTCCATGGCCATTCGTGACGGTAGAATCCTTCGTGTTGGCAACTTTTCCTCTCTTCAGGTCGTTTTTCTTTTCTTTTTTTCTTTCCATTTTAAATACATTTTTTGTTTGAATTTTGATTTTTGAATGTGCTTGCTGTTATGTTTTCTTCTTAAATATGTGAATTTATTTGGTTATTATTCGCCATTATAGTGGCTTGAGTTAAATTAATGGAGTTTTATTTCGTTTATTAAGCTTGCTTAGCTTCTTTTCTTGTTGAATGCTGGTACTATTTTCAACTTGAATTTCTTTTTTAAATAATACTATCCATTTGAAATGAAGAAATTTACGTACTTTTTAAGTTTTAAAAAGAATCCTGCATATATTATTAGTTACTTGAATGCAGGATTTGTCAGGGTATGGCACTAAAGAGCTGAATCTTGAAGGAAAGATTGTGGTACCTGGATTTATTGATTCTCATGTGCACTTGATTTTTGCAGGACTTCAGGTTTATGAAATTCCACCTACTGAAACGATTTTCTTTTTTTGCCATTTCTTTTTCCAATTGTTTTCTGTAATTTATTTCACTGATGTTATGTACAAGTTATTCCGAACTATTTTGTGAAATCCAGGTTTTAATGAAAGGATTAATATGAAATGTACCATGCTACTAGCCAGTCATATTGCTTTATGTACAAGAGTTTGTCCTATCATTTGATAAGCTTGAAACAAACAAAAAATCGTGTATTTTTATTTGCATAGCATCTATTATTTATGTGCTTAATCCGTCCGTGTGTACATCACATTTTTCTAGCTGGCTGCTGCTCGACAGAAACATATTTCCAACAATAGAAACTTTACTAGATCTTCGTACCTGGTTGAATATGGCATCTTGGGATGATACTCAGTTACTTATTTTGAAAACCCTTTAGTTATATCATAGGTGTCCTCATTAGTTGGCAGCCATGAATCCATGATGTTGTTAAAAATATGACAGACAAAGAGTTCGTTGTCCGTTCATGGCATGCCTCTTTAGATTTCTTTATGAACTCCTCCCTTCATCGAATATTAACCATCAATAAAGAATAGTGGTCCCATACCATATCCCTTTCATTGTCAAATATCCCAGCTATCATTAATTCCCTGGATGGTTTCCCCAAACTATGCCTTCTGATTTTTGAAAGCTTGTGTTTGCTTTTAAAATAATCTTTGCTTCTACTGGTGAGAGTGTCAGCTTTTTTTTTCCTGTAGTTGTAGTCTATATATACCTATGCAAAGTCGAAATTTTCTTGCGTAGGACAGATGGCACGTGTACATCTCAGAGGTGTAGATCGGAAAGATGAAGTTGTGAGAAGAGTGAAAGAAGCGGCACTAAGTATCTTCTTTCTCTTTAATTACATTTTTGGATGTTTCATCCTCACTATTTGTCTGGATAATGGCAAAATATAGCAGTTTTTTTTTGTTTTTTTTCATTTAATCAACATTAATGCTGAAAGTATGTACTTTCTCAACATAATTTCTGAAAAATTTTTATGTTTATTCTTTGTGTAGTACTTAGTTTTATAGGTACAGAGGATATGTGCTGTACCCTCTCTTGCTTATCTATAATGATGATCATTCATGAAGTTGACTTGGTAACCTGTTTTATCAACCCTATAATCTCTGGCTTACTCACTGCAGTGTAGGAGACAACTTGGAAAGCTTGGTCGGAACTTGTGATATTGTTATGTTTACTGCATGTTAAATTTTGTCATGTAGAAAAGAATCATCAAATTATTCCTCTAGCTTAGTGTAGTTTTAGACCCATGTATTTTACAGCCTGAAGGCCTCTAGGACAGTTAGGATATAATTCTATCACACACTAACCAGTTTATCCCTCTGAAACTGTGAGAACTTGATTGTGAAACGGTGGATTCTATTTAGAAGAACTAAAGGGAGATTTAGGAACACCCTGTGATTCTATAATTGAATAAAGTTACTTTCATTGTTTTTGCTTCTTACTGCTCTCCTTAATCTCATAGAACTTTTTACTTGTCTTCGTCTTACGATAAATTGTAGATGCCAAAAGGGGTACATGGATTCTGGGTGGTGGATGGAACAATGATCTTTGGGGAGGAGAACTGCCAGTGGCATCTTGGATAGACGAGGTCACATTTGATAATCCTGTAAGCTATATTGCTTCGACTCTTCATATTTCTTTAAGTACCTGTGTCTGACACTTGTGCCCAACGCATATTTAGACATGGGTATGAGGATATGACCCTCCTAGGACCCTACAAATGCATGAAAAAAATCTAGAAATAATTGAATGTACCTGTGTCACACACATACCCATTCCAACGCTCGCACTCGAGTCTGATTAACGTATCCTGTAAGAAGCTGAAGTTTGATTGAAAGTAGCTATTTATATCAGCATAAGGGCACTCTAAATCAATCATGGTAATGATATCTTATTTTGAAGGTTTGGCTAACAAGGATGGATGGTCATATGGGCTTGGCTAATGCAGTGGCACTAAAATTGGCTGGAGTCACTAATTTATCTAAGGATCCAAACGGTGGAAAAATAATGAGAACTGCTGATGGAGGTATGAGTGTTACTCAATTTAGTTGCTTCCAGTTGTAGGGTTGGTATTGCTTACCGGGGACACATACAACAGTTCCCCTCTTGATAGCTGAATAAAAACTTAAATATAGTCTAAATCTGCTTATTCTTTTTTATCAGATATAATGTCCATTCCTAATATCAGATATAATACTTGATATCAAAAAGAAAGTTTGGTTCTTTCCCTTGACAGACTTCGTTCTGCTTTTCTGTGTATGAATGAATAGACCGCTGTATGTTTTCCTGGCAATCTAGATTCTACATTGTGGTGTATAATTAGAAAATTAGATAAATATTGTTTCAAGCATAACAACTGTTATCACTGGCATACTTTCAGTGAAATAAATCCTAGTATGTCATAAAATTTTCGGTAATATTAATCTTACAGGTGCCTCATATGTGCTCGTAGTTTGGTAGTGTATGCAATTTCCTGCTGTGAATTCCCTTAGGTTCTTTTCCGATTTGACTATGTTAATGTGCACAAACTTGTTGCTTATTTTAAATAGTCATCACGACTATGCAGAACCTACTGGTCTGCTGATTGATGCTGCAATGGAACTTATTCTCGCCAAGATTCCAGTGGTCTCTATAGATGAAAGGAGGGAAGCCATGCTTAGAGCTAGCAGTTTTGCCTTGACAAGGGGTGTCACAACTGTTGTTGATTTTGGGAGATATTTCCCCGGGGCTTCAGTTGAGCATTCCTGGGAGGACTTTTCAGGTTTCACTTAAAATAGTTTTCTGGGTCAATGTAAATATCTGCTCAAATGAATCTATTAGTTGTATTTCCTTTCCTGCATATTGTTCAAAGTAATTTAGCTCTTTATGTGAATAGTATCATGCCATTGCATTAAGATAAATACCTGTTTTCAAATTGTTTGTGGAAAGTTAAGTTACACGGACTCGGGTGTGAGTATCTGACACAGATATGTTCAATTTTTTCTAAGTTTTTTCATGTATTTGGAGGCTTTTAGGATGGTTGTATCCTCATACCTATGTCCAAACATGCAACAAACATAGGTGTTTGACATGGGTGCTTCTATAAAAATGAAGAGTCGGAGAACATAGGTGAAAAGAATAAAAAACCAATCAAAAATGATGCAAGAAAATTCAAATTGTATTGAAACACTGGGTATGATATAATGGAATAGATAGACATCAAAATATCCTTGTAAAGATTTTTCTTTATCTTTTCCAAGGATTTGGAGTTGATGTTTGCATAGCTTGATTGAAAAATTGCTCTAAGAAACCTTCAAATGCAACCCTTCGAAAATTATATCACCTTTTTTCCAAATCATAATTGTCTTTTTTATCATTTGTACAGATGTGTATCAATGGGCTGATTCTTCAGGGAAGATGAAAATCAGAGTGTGCTTATTCTTTCCAATGGAGACCTGGTCGAAGTTATATGTATGACTCCTATCTGTTTTTCTCGTAGTGCAACATGTAGCACAGTTATTGTAATTTCTAATTGCTTTGAATGACTTCTTAATTATATATATGTGTGTATGTCATGTTAAGCATCCAGCCTAAACCTAAAACCACTTGCCAATAGGTGGAAGGGCTCAACTTGAACAGAAGACCACAGGAAACCCAATACTTAATGGATGTGGGATAACAACACTTAACCGTTTTAATTTTCTATTTGTGGAAATTACTCTGTGCAATAATTTTGTTTTGTTTTAAAGCTTTATTTTGGAATTGGCTTACAGGCTACATCATTCTATATTGTGGCACTATTACATTTATATTATCTTTAAACATTTTTGCTTGCCACTTCTTAGCCTTCTTTTTTTTCTACAATTGTCATGTCTTCTGAGAATTACTGTTCTTGGTTTTCTGTTTACTTTATACTCCGAATTTTTTTTTTCTCCATGTTGGTTTATTTACAAGGTTTCTTTGTCATATCAGGGTGTAATTCATAGTGCAGGTAAAGGTGTAAGCAATTGGATTTACTTTGGTGGTGTTAAAGCTTTTGCTGATGGCTCTTTGGGTTCTAATAGTGCTCTCTTCCATGAGGTAAGAACCGTACAACTTGTGCTTACTGAGCTCCAGTAAAGTTTAGATATGGTTCGGAATTCATCCATTTGTTTAGCAAGAAACGTATTTGAAGTTCCTTTTTTTCTAATTAGTTTCGGGCCTCTTTATCTTGAGTTTGTCGTATAAGCAAAAATAGAAAAAAATCTTTTCGACAAAAGATAACCAAGAGGCTAATTTAGAAGACAGTTTCTTTTTACTTTTGTCAGCCTTTCAAATCATGTTGTTTTATGCATATATGAATGTCGGTTTTGAATGTGAGAAAAGAACAAATACGTGGTCCGTCTTTGGCGTCTTTTGGGGCATTTCATGGAAATGAAATCATATTCACATATTCAGATGGGTTATCAAATGTCATGGATACCTCTTAAGCTAGTAAAAAGCTGAATTTGATGATAAATTGAAAAGTGGATGTTAATAAAGTAAAGGATAACCCAAATGGACCCATTAATTGAAAGGAAAAAAAGAAGGCCTAAACCTTAATGGAACATTAAATTGGTCTAGGCAACTTTAGCTTCCATTTCTTTACAAACTAGATTTTGAAGTCTTAACCGGGAGATAAATTTGCTTTCCTTACTTAATCCTTGAGGATATTGAGTTTGCTTTTAATGTCATCATCTTTTATTATTTATTTATTTTAATGAGTTGGTTTGCTGGAGCTGTGTGATGAAAGTTGATCAGTTCCCCATGACTCCATCTTCTCTGGCATCAAGAGAGAAGGATGGTTATCTCTTCCTCCATCCTACTGGCCACCCCTTTCTCTTGCTGCCAGTGTTGAAAAAACCGGAGTGGCTGGTCAACCAGTTCAACCAGGAACCAGTGGCCTGTCCAGTGCGGCACTTATACTGACAAAAAACCAGTAAAAACCTTTTTTTTTTTTCTTTTTGTTAATGAGATTTGAACCTTTTACATTTTTAGACATATATTAAAGAGCATACCAATAGGCCAAACACATATTTTTGTAACTAATTACTATATTTAATACATATTTAATATTTAATTTATTTTTTAATTGAATGATCCGGTTGAACCGGTAACCCAGAGGCCACACAGGCTTGGCCTCCAGTCCCTTTTTTTATTCATTGCTTACCTCCCCACCACTTTCCCATATCTCTTGCTCAGGTCTTCTTTCATGCTTTTTTAATGGGCAAGATTAGGAACTTGTCCAA
>JAQSVH010000011.1:11381536-11394468 GCA_029448705.1 Adansonia digitata | reverse complement strand
TAATAAAAATATCATCTTTCATATACTTAAAATTTAAAAATTTTTTATATTAAATAAATAATTAAATATTTTTAATTTATTCATAATTTATAACATATAAATAAAACATAAAATGCATTCATCAAATAAAACAGATTTAAATCGAATAAAAATTTACGAATGAGCCTATATTTACATCTTGCAATATATATATATATATACACATACACATTCCTTAGGGTCGAAGTAGAAGGACGCCTTCGCATTACTTACTTATTAAGCAAAAATATTTTATATTTCAATATTCTTACCTCAGCCCAAGCCAAAAGGCAAAAGCCGGGAAGGCCGAAGCTTCCATTTGATCCAAAATCGCTATAAAATTTTCTTCAAATTTATCCGATAAGAATTTCTATATAAATCCAAATGCGAAAACCCAATTTCATACTCTCCTTTTTATTCTCCGTAGCAATCCCAATTCTGTTTTTCAACAATTTCTCCGCGGAATCAAATCCAATGGCCACCACCACCACCACTTTGGGAGGAGTCCGTCCGTCTGGAGGATCCCAAAACAGCGCGGAGCTCGAAAGCCTCGCTCGCTTCGCCGTCGATGAGCACAACAAGAAAGGGAATGGTGTGGTTGAGTTCGTGAGGGTGGTGAAAGCGACCGAGCAAGTGGTGGCTGGAACACTTCACCATTTGACGGTGGAAGCCATCGATGCTGGCAAAAAGAAGCTTTTTGAGGCCAAAGTGTGGGTCAAGCCTTGGTTGAACTTCAAGGAATTGCAGGAGTTTAAACAAGCCGGTGATGCTGCTGATGATTCCCCTTCTTTTACTGCTTCTGATCTTGGTGTCAAGAAAGGTTGTTCATAACTCGGCTTTTTTTTTTTTAATTAAAAAATAGTTTTTGTATAAAATTGTTGGGGTTGCTGCGAAATAAAGATTAAAAAGGTTTAGGAATTTTTTTTTGTTGATGGTTTACTTTCGAACAAATTAAAATTTTAATTTTTGTAAATAAGAGTATGCATTGTTTTTCTTTTTATATGACCTGACAATTCGTGTCTTAATATTATGTTCGTGTTTTATGTCGGATATTTTATATTTATTTAGATTTAGATACATTAATCATTTGGATAATATAAATTTTGAGCCATATCGTGTTTATTGCCAGGTCTGATAATTATGTTTAAATGTTCTTTACAATTTTTTTGTTATTTAATTTACCCATTTTTATATTTTGTTAGTATTAGTGTATTTGATGCATTGTTATTGCAAAATTTTAGTCACTAATAATAATAATAATAGAATGTTTTGCACCAAAACGAAATTAGAACTCTTACTAGTGGGATCTATGTTATAAGAAATTTTCATTTTTCTTAACATAAGTATTCGCTTTCAGCATCAATGTTTGATACATATTAGGAGAGTATGAGGATATAGTTTTCCATATATATGAAAAAAAATTTAAAAAATTGAATATCAGACATATGTTCGTATAAGACATTCTCACGAAATTCTATTGTCGAGTCCGGTAATATAGAGTGAGTTAGTACCTACATATATTAGGTTAACACCGACAGGACATGAAATATAAATTCTTTTAATTGAATATGATTTTGCATTTTAATATTTTATTTTCTTCATTTTTAGCATTTTTTTTTTTCAGTTTAAAAAATAATCCAATAGAAATTAGCAAAGATAGAAATTAGAAAGGTATGATCAAACATAGACTTATTGATTTGGTGAGAAATTTTAGAAGTTAACTCAAAGTCATTGGTTATGGTTATTGGTTGTTTTAGAAGCCTATGTTACTTGGATTCTAGGTTGAGTGTCGGATTCGAGTATGTATTTGATGCGGATATATTCAAATTTTCTAACTTCTAAGTTTTTCATATATTTGGAAGATCGTACCCCCATAGCCTATATTCATGTTTTAATATATGTCGGACATGTGCAGCAGCTAAAAAGAAAAATGAAGAGTCAGAGTAGAGCATAGGCATAAGTCATGCATCTCCATACATTGTTTCCTTTTATCAAGTGTTGTTTATTTGGTCTGGTGTTACAATTTTGTAAGAGGATGAATCTTTTCTTCTATTTTTCTCAACTTAGGTATGAGTGTTAGATACGGGTATGTGTCTGACATGGGTATGTTCATTTTTTTTTTAAGTTTTTCCACGTATTTGGAGGGTCCTTGGAAGATCATATCTCCGTACCCGAGTTTAGAAATGTGTCGGACATGAGTGTCGGACTTGGGTACTTTAAGAAAAATGAAGAACTGGACAGCATAGCTTTTCTTTATATGTTTTTTCATATAAAACTTATACATCAATGATTTTTGCTGTTAACTTAGATCCCCATGGCCCTGGATTGCAAGCTCTGCCTACTCATGATCCTGTAGTTCAGGATGCTGCGAATCATGCTCTCAAAACGATTCAGCAGAGATCGAATTCCCTGGTGCCTTATGAACTTAAAGAAATCGTCCATGCCAATGCTGAGGTAATGCAATAAACCGCTGCTCTTATTTTCTTTCATCTTTTCATGTTTCAAATGTTCGATTGTTTTTTATAAATGGAAGTGAGTTCGTATCATCATAAATGATTCAATTGTATTTAACTGCATCCTGTTTAACAATGTTGCTTTGACTCTTCATTTTTCATGAGGTATCGGTGTCTGATATTCGTGTCTGATGTAGTTCCGTACGTGGGTATGAGGATATAACCCTTCAAGTACCATCAAAATACAAGGAAAAACTTGAAAAAAATTAAACATATTATTTTTGAACACATGCTCATATCCAATACTCACACTTGAGTCCAAATAACATAGCTGTTTAATATGATTCGAGCATCCTCGTCATATCAAGATAATGTATCTCTTTTTTATATATTTGTTTGCCTTTTACTTAGGGATGACATTGGATGATAACAATGTGGATATATGACATCGTATTATTCGATTTTTATGTGGATTTGAAAATCTGATATACTATCCATAGCGGATTTAGATATAAATCCTTGATATCGGTTATTTGAATTCGTTTTGCTCTTGGGGCAGATTGTGTTGGATATTGGAATCTATGAATTATCTTTATCTATATGGATAATGGATTTGGATATCTAAATTCGATATCCATTACATAATTAATTCTTGTTTAAGTTTTCTTTGAAAAATTGATTCTATAAATTCGGATATTTAGTAGATTTAGATATTCAACGACTATTACTATTTAAATCGGATTCAAATTTGGATAGTAAATGGATTTGGATATCAAATAGATCAGGCATATTCAAATATTCCAAAAATTGCAAATATTCCGTCCGGTGCTATCCCTCAATTATGCCATGAAATCTCCATCTTGTCTTCGTATTCCATATCCTCAAAACTGGCTTCTTGTTTGTCACTTTGCTTCCAGCAAAACTTAAGATTCTGCCTTAAATTGTGTTTAAGGTTGTTCATTGGATTAGGACTTAGAATCAATGTTACTTGAACTTGGATGTGAGTGTCAGACTTGGGTATGCATCCAACACAGGTATGTTTAATTTTTTTCGTCCTTGGAGAATCATATCCCATACTTATGTTTGAAATTTGTCGGACACGATATCGCACATGAGTACTTCAAGAAAAATGAAGAGTCGGAGCAACATTGATTAGAAATATCAATGACATGTGATTGAGCAACAATTAGAACTATATGATAGCGGTGAAGTAGAATTAGTGAAAGAAAGAAAGACTGATTTCGTTCTTTGTTTGAATCCGAAAAATCTTGAATTTTCCAACACAGGTGGTCGATGATTTCGCTAAACTCGACATGCTTCTGAAGGTGAAGAGAGGAGACAAGGAAGAGAAGTTCAAGGTCGTGGTACACCACAAGAGCGAAGGGACCTACCACCTGAACCACATTGAGCCGGATCACTCTTAAAGCCTAATGTTACTGTAAAACTGTAAGTCATTTAAATCGTTAATATCCTAATATTATCTGATGTTATAAAACTGGTTTTAGATCTTGCATCGTGTACTTATCTTTACCTTTGTTGCTGGAAAATCTATGTTTATAAGAATGTTAAAAGGTCCCGTTTATATGGTAAAGCCTCCTGAAATGAAAGTGCATTTATCATTACATTATTTGCTTTGCAAATAGCTTTTTTTTTCTTTGGAATTTAATAGTGCCATGGAGTATGTTTATTTATCAAACTTAAGCTTCGAATCCGTGTAAGTGCACTCTTATGGAGTAGTCACTTATTTCCGAAAAACACTTCTATGAGACTGTAAAACGGACGAGGATACTTGGGTGAAGACTAAAAAAGCTTAAGACCCAAGAGGTCTTTGAGATCGTGTATGCAATTGCAAATCAGGGGTCGGATGGTAATGGAGTCGAGCAGGGGCATGGATTGTTTTATCTACGTTCATCACATTTATGCATAGATATTGAAAACTTCCAACTCTATGGATATTGATTTTAGTTATAGTTGTTTCACACTGTGTCACGTGACTCCACCCTATTTTTATTTAATATTGTAAAAATATATATTATATTTTTATATATGAACATAATTTTAGTATATATATAATTTTAGTATATACTAAATATATAAAAAGGATATATTGAATATTTTAAAATTTAGAATAGTAATTTTAAAGAGCAAGCAAAGTGGAGCAAAGCAAGTATCACCATCTTGTCTTGTGAATCAAAAAAGTAAAAAACCTTATCGTTTAGAGTGGATTGAAGCAAAATCTATATGCGGATCGAGTTTTACCATCCTTAAATTTAAATTGTTTTACAAGAAAGGTGACTTTTTCATTTTCATTTTGGTAAGGGTAATGTTTTCATTGTTATTAGGTGAATAAGTTAGAATTGAGTTAAAAATATTATAATCTGCGTATTCATATTATATTTATATTATTTTATATGTTAATAATCTTTAATGTGTTATATAAAATTTAGCCATTATGTAATTTTGACATATTCATGTATAAGAGTTCTCGTGTTAATTTTTGATCATGTATGTCGAATATATATTTATGTTCGATATTTACATCCTAATCTATTTAACATAGTTTTCGACAATGTCGCCAGCAAATGTATTCTTTGCATTGCTAAACTCGGTGAGCGCAAATGGCAGCTCAAGTTCAAAGAAGCGTCTAAGAAAGCAGAGGAAAACTAGCGGAGTAAATGAAGTTAAAAGCAATTAAAGAAATGAACAATGACTGCTGAATTTGACAATCATGAACTCAATAAGCTAAATCGAAATTGAAACGAGCCAAAGATCACAGTTATAGTAAGGAGCCACGATTTCTCGTCCAGCAGACGAGCAGGTTCCCGGCCTAGTTGTCTTGTGGTTGTGAGAAGCTACCATTATATAAGTGAGAGAGAAATGCATTTGAGCCATTCAGACCTACATAGGATATACTTCATTGATGTAATCTTGACTATTTTGCCTTTTTTTATTTCCTCAACCTTTTCTACTAAGGTACTAATCTGATATCAACTACTAATTTCATACTCCAACTACTTACCAGGGACATAAATAACGGCCGCTGTTGAGCGGTTTCAGCTAAGCCCACTGCCAATATTTAACATTCATTTTGTCCATAACTACAACAAATGCGACACAACCAAAATTTAAATCCCTGCCACTTACCCTTCCTCGTCATAAACTTCTTCATCCTCATCTAACCTTCTGCCAAGGTGAGCAAGTTGAAGAGGATCAATGGCCATTTTGTCGATATTGAAAGAGACCAGCCTGTGTATTCTTCATGTCTAGCCTCTGTTGTAGGCTCAGCTGCAGAAGGCTGAGCTGCTGCTTGCACGGCTGGTGCAGCAGCAATAGCAGCAGCCGCTGAGGCCTTCGTATCTGCATTCTCATCTACCTCAGCATTCAAATCGAAATTCCGAGCAGCTTGATTGGCATCTTCACCAATTGTGTTCTCTTTCAACGGTTCCTTCGACTCAGTACCATCATCCATCACCATTCCAGGGGTTGAATGACTTTTGTTGTTTTGCTGCAGAGTTGAGCAGTTTCGGGTTCTATTTCACGACGCATTTCTTTCCACGTTTCGAGCTCCTTTTCCACGTCCCCTGCCTCGTCCCTGGCCTCTTCCTCTGCCACTGGTGCCTGCATGACCTATATCATGCATGCTAGTTGTAATTAGTTGTAATTAAGTGCCCGTCGGGCTTTGTCTAAGATTATTACATGCTCGTTGTAATTAGCTGTTTAAAATTAAACTTCTATGCTTATCTAAGATTATTGCGTGCTAGTTGTAATTAGTAGTAATTAGGTAGCCTGTCGGGCTTGAATATTTTTTTTGTGATTCGAGTTGAGCTGGGCAAGCTCGAATCACTGTTTATTGATTAAAATAATATTTTTATTAAAATTTAATTACATAAATATTAATATAAAAATAAATTTTTAATATTTTAATATATTTTAAATTTTTATTTGGACTGTTGGATCAAGTTAGATAGATCAAATTCCGGTCTAGGCTTGAATTTTAATTTTTTTTGTATTGTGATTTGATCTATAAATAGATCTAATCATCTACAAGTAAGACCAATTAATCATCTCAATTCTGTAACAAGAAATGATTTACAAATTCATATGGGATCGATTAAAATCTCTGATACAGGAGATTGACATTACGTTTTATTGGCACATATATTATCCAAAATGAATCAAAAAGCAAACGTACATAAATCAATCAGGATTTAAATTGTAATCAATGACAAGTTTTTGATCTTATCATATTTATTTCAGTTACAAATTAGCATAATTAATCTCAGTAAATATTAACGATGAATAAAATTAAAACCGTAAAATAATGATTGTAATATCTCGCTGCTATCAGTAGGGCTCAGCCTTAGGCTGCCCCAAGAAAGTAGCATCAGCATTACCGTCACTGCAATAGAGGCAAGGGTGTTGCTCAAATCCCTGAGTCTCCAAAACCTTCCTAGCCATCATCACAACCTGCTTATTGCTTAATGCATCGGAATGCTCTTTCAGAACCATCTGCACTGCATTGCTAAACGCCCCGTATGCCTTTCCTCCATTTTCGATCGTCGGGTTCATGTCAGCTGATGTCTCAATCGCTTGGCACCCGCTCAACAGAATCCCCTCGTCGGCCTTCAACAACTCGAACAAATCTGAATCGAGCAGCGGCGTGAGGAATTTGAGGCTGGCATTGGCGCCAAATGATTCTAACAAATGAGTGGCGATATCTGATGTGTTGATGCCTGTTAGTGATGTTAGGTGGTGAAGTATGGATTCAAAGGGGATGTTCTTAGCCTTGAAAGAAAGTGATGAAGTTGTAGGCTTATAAGTAGAGGGTCCGATTTGTTCTTTTTCTTTGTCAATGAGACCACCACTGTGACATGAATCCGAAAGGACTGTGAAGCTTGCTCCTTCTGGTAGTCGGTTAACTAGTTGCCTGAAGTCCATGTCTGCAAAAATCATTTACGCACATTAAATTGCATTATATTAAATTTTTGGGATTAAAGATTAAATTGTCATTGTATTATGGTTCAAAATTAAGTTAGGCCATTATAAAATTGAAGTTTAATCCAGATGGGTCATATATTTCTTTAGCAATCGAATTCTAGTATGGTTGAGATTCGACTCTCAATGCATGCAAATTCCTTTTTTTTTTTTTGGCAATTTCTTTTAGGCATAAAAAAATTAGGCTATTATAAAATTAACAAAAATAATAAAAAGATAAAATAATAAAATTAACAACAATATATCATTTACAGTGACGTAATATTTCGTGCAATATTTCAATTTTATTACTTTTTGTTAAAAGATAGTAAAAAAAATATTTCGTGTAATTTGTCTATTCATATCGTATTCATATATTTTATAGTATTATAATTTGTGCCTTATGTTTATATCGAGTTTGTGTTAATTTTTCTTATTGTGTCATACTGTGTTTTCAGTTATATTTTAATTATTTTTATATATTATATTTATAATCATATTTAATATTACCAAGTTTACTTTTAAATAATCTGAACAAAACACAAGAAGAAAAAACCTACCGGTAATGAGATTGAAATCACAAGGCACGATTGCTTCATCCTGCCTAAAAGGATGGCCAGGTTTCAAGCTAGGAATTCTGGTCCCATGTCCACTATAATGGAAAAACAAGACATCACCAGCTTCAGCCTGGCTCACCATCTTATTCAATGCAGCCTTAATGTTCGCACCTGTCGGCAACAAAACTGACGACGACCCTGCCGCCGCTGCATCATCAATCAGGAGCTCAACATTTGTAGGATCGAACCCAAATCGTTTAAGCAGCACGTCTCTCATGGCTACCACGTCGTTTATGCATCCATGCAACTCGTGTTGGGTGTTTGGGTAGTTGCAACCTACAAGAACAGCCAATCTCTTCTTGCCTTTCGCCATTGATGCTGACATTTTGTGATCTGTAAAGGAACAAAAAACAACTGTTTTTGTTTTTTAGTTGATCTGAGGAAGTATTCTTGAATATTTTTACCGTCTTGAGCTTGGGATTTATAGTTGCATTTTCCTAGTTGACTTGGACAATAGTTCAAGCAACCTTTTTTTGTTTTGTTAGATGCCTTTAAAGCGTCGGAAGATTTTGCTTCAATCAATGATTCAATCTTTTGCTGAATATGGAAAATTATGAGTTTCATTTGATCTTGTCTTTACAAGGTGTTAATGTATTCCGCAATTGGACAATTTGTTCAATGATTACTGGCAAATTCGAATCTGCCTTACAATTTTCGTACCAATCCATTCCGGAGGAGTTTTTTTGTTTTTCTGTTTTTTTGCCAATGGAGTTGGTGGAGCCGAGCGGTGCTATTATATGCTCGTTTCGCCTTCTAAAATTGTTATTTAATTTTAAATTATATATATTTTTTATAATTTTAGTGTATATATGTATACATCAATATTATATATGCACGTATACGAGGAGTAATTCACTTACATTAATATAAAATTAAATTAATTTTAAACACTTATATAATTATTTAAATAATTAATATTTTAACAAATTAATCGTTAAATTTTATGTGTTATTCACATAAATCATATATATATATAGTTTTGAGTAAATTAAATGTATATTATACTTTATATATAACATATATATTAAAGATTGTTTCTAAAAATTTATATTCATAAATAAATTATACTATGTTCTATAATTTTAGATTAAAGTAATTAGTAAAAAAATTGCATTGCTTGATATCCAATAATGTACTCGAAGTGCTTCAATGCTTCATTTTGTTGAAAAGGCTAAATGTTTTATATGCTTTAGGTATTAACTAACGTGTTCTAGAGCACCTGAAACATTTGCCTTCTCCAATTGCTTCCGTGGTTTTATTTGATTGTTATGAAGTATTAACGTATTACATGTACAAATATTTGTCTCAATGATATAGATATTTATGAGTCAAGTCGGATTAGATCAAATTTTAATAGTAAAAATTTTACTATTTTAGGTTTAATTCAAGCTCGACAATCTACTTTTCCTTTTTATTATTATTATTTTTTTGTTAATGATAAATTTAGAAAGGTATAGTCCTTTGGGTCCACCCTCCATGTTAAATCTTTTTTCTAGGCTTTTTGTTGGAAAAAATAGAGAAATAAGCAAGAAAATAAAATAAAATGGCTTTGAGATGTATTAAACATTTTCTTTAATCTTCCTCCCAAATATAACAGAACCTTCAACTTCTAAGCAAAATAATAAAAATGACTAAATATAAAAGTCTCTTATATAAATAACAAATAAATGTATAGATACTTTTTTATGAAAGTTGTGTTGTTTTACAATATCTTTATATGTGAAAGTTATGTCTGGTAAAGATAACTTTAAAATATAAAAATTGTGTCTTTATAATACAACTAATTATGAACTATTATATATTCTATAAGCTTGACTTTTCAAGATAATGTAAGATTGATTATCTACCAACATTTTAAACTATTGTCACTTTTATTTGGACCTATTCATGGGTTAACTCAAGTCGTACCTCGAAAATTTTAAAATTTCTTTCTACGTTAGGGTTGATTCAAAAGCTAATTCCATTATTTATTATATTATTATAATATTATTATATAATTAAATTTATATATTTTTAAAATTAATTTTAAATAAAAATATTATTTTTATTATTAAATAATAATATAGATCGAATCGATCTAAATTTTAAAAATAACTTTTTGCGAAGCCTACTGCTGTCCATATTAGTCTCTAAATAACGTGCAATTTTACTAGTCAATTTCATTAAATAATTTGTACCATAAAAATGAAAATTTTGTCATCTTTAAACTCTGCTAATGATTTGAACGAAGGGCAAATTCTATTTTCTTGTTAGTTTAACAGAAACTGAGTACCATCTACCAAGGTGACTAAATCAATTGAAGTCTCTATCAAAAGTAATATTAATTGGCCTTTTTTTTTTTTTTTTTTTTTATGGTTTAGTCAAGCTAGTTGGCCAACAATTGTGAGGCAACCGCCTTCTTTTGTTGTAAACATTACGCAATGTAATAATTTTTTTTGAAAAAATTTAATGCTAATTTTACTCTACGGAAATCCGAACTTAATAAAATAATAATCCATGTACATGTACTTTGTGTCTTGTGTTTTTCATGTTAATCATGTAGACATAAAAATTAAAATACAAACAAACCATATAAATATAGGAAGTTGATTGTTAGTGGGAAATTTTATTTTATTTTTTAAATATTCATATCTAGCATATATTTAAATATGAGTATGAGATATATTTAAATATCTATATCTATGGATTTATTTTATTTTTTTTTACTTTAGAAAAGAAAGACGAAAATGGATTTTGAACCTTCAACACAATCCATATATTCAGACCAAAATTGAATAAATATATTTAGGGAGAATTCACTCTGACTTTAAAGTAACTACTCCCCATATACGTACATCATGATATTTTATTTTTAACTTGATTCAATTTAAAAAAGGCCTAAAGTTAGGGATTTATTTTACCACTGCACAAAGAAAATATTTTGTTGTGAATAAACAAGATATTGAGAAATAGTCCATATATAAAATCATAATTATTGATACGGGCCTTTTTCACATAAAAAGAGAATCTTTTGTTACGATAGAAGCAGAAGTAATGTGGATTATTCAAGAATCGAAGTCGATTTACTTTATAAAAAGAAGATATCAATGAATTTTTATGAAATGGTTTCATGGGATTGAGCCATAAAATCCTTTAAATACATGAAAAAACTTAAAAAAAAATATACTTATATCAAACGTATATTTATATATGATACTTACACTTACATATGAGGAACATATGTTGAAAGTGATGGAAAATTGAGCCTTAGACCGATGCTAAAGCAATATATGTATGCAGCTGCTAGCTTCTAATTTGTCAGTAGGAGCGTCGATCATCACGCTCAAATCTGGTTTTCGTTAAATGTTTGTCTTCAGTCTTCGGGTACCTGCAAGACAAAGGAAACGAGAAGACATGCTAGAGCTTGACAACTGCTGGCTTTGGTTTTAAGTGTCTCACTAATTGTCTTATGAAAAATCTGAAATTTGACCCAGTTAGTTTATGTAATTATTTTTAAAAGTTGACATATAGCATGTTTGAGTTTTGAATTCTAACATTTGTAACTTTTTTTACTATTCTTAGTGTGCGGTTCTCTTATGTACCAAAAAAATTAATTTGTGTGCATATACGTATACATTTGTCTACTGTGAAAGTTCACCTAAAATTCAACATTGAACGATCGTGGCATGGCCTATTGTACATTGATAAATTTGGGATGAAATTATCTATGTGATAATGTATGATTTAGAGAAGAAAAATTTGGAACAAGATGGCGATCTTTAAGTAAGACTAAACATGTATTTACCATTAAATTTTAAAATTGAGAGTTTACCGAAGATACTGTAAAACATTAGATTGAGAGCCAAGATAATGCCGACTTTGCTGGACTATGAGTCTAGATCTCCTTCAGCGATAGAATCTAGACTCATAATCCAGCAAAGTCGTTAATATATCGCTAAAAAATGAAATTGATAAGACTATTGGTAATGGAAAGGACTTTATATTTGCCAAAACCGAATAAACCATTACTTACTAATCTATTGTGGTCGGTTCCAATCGGTTTAGTTTGTTTACTTGACTATTGCTCACCCTTAATTGAGAGCCAAATTAATGTCGACTTTGCTGGATTATGAGTCGAGCTTTCGCTTCATTTGCATGCAATGATCTATCAACCAAGGAACGATCAAGAGATACAATCAGACTCATAATCCAGCAAAGTGGATATTATAAGGCTACCCAGGTTGAGCAAAACGTAAAGGAAAAACATGGGAGTAATATTATATGGGCAAGCACCCCATATTTCTATTTCAAGGGGGGACGATGGGAGAGCCAAGAGGCTAACGTTACAGGTATTTATAAGTTAATTTAAAGTCTAATCAAAGTCTTCCGAAGGAAAATTAGTCGGCAGTTGCCTATACTTTTCCTTCTTTTTTTGGTGAAGAATTAGAGAGCTTGACTTGCAAATTATCTATGAATATTTGAAACAACTTTATATAATATGGACACAAAATTATTTTTTTAATATAAAAAAAGTTATAATTAGAGAAAAAAACGTAGATATTAGAATATGAAATCTAAATATATTAGATGTCATCTCTTAATGATGATTATATCGACTAATTGATTAAATTTTGATTTATGATTTGTTTAAATAAAAGAAATAAAGGAAAAGGGAAGGAAAAGGTAAAGTACCCGTAAACTCCTTTTCCTTCTTGACTGCCAAACAAATTAAGCTTTCCTCATACTTTCCAAAGATAGAACAAATGAAGGAACAAACTTAACCACTTTTTCTCTTTTCCTTCCCCTGTATTTCCTTTCCTTTTCACTATTTTTTAATTATATACTATTTTTAAATATATATTATTTATTTTATATGATATAAATAATAAAT
>JAQSVH010000011.1:11370342-11381436 GCA_029448705.1 Adansonia digitata | reverse complement strand
AACTAATATTTCTATTTACTTACTAAAAATTTATTTTTTAAATTTAATTATAAGATATATAAATTTTTATATATTTTTATATATTTTAAAAATTGTGAAGAATATTTTGAGTTCGAGTCAAAGTAAACGAATCTTGGACAAGCAAATATTACTTTTACCATCCAAAGTGATCTAACCATGAAGAACTCTAGATCTAAGTAAATAAATAGCACAATTATTCAGAGACTCTCTCTAATTCACTTTGAAGTTATTAACAAAGCTGAATAAAATCAAAATCACTCCTATGATAGTGATGATTTTCATTATACATTTTACAGGAATTCTACACAAAGGAGTTAATCATGTATTATATTTCTCTGCATTAATTAAGTGCTGTTTTCAGTTTTTTTCGACGAATGGAAATTATAAAAAAGGAGAGCCATAGGAACTCGATCTTGAATTTTATCCTTTTTAAAAATAGATAACGAGATTTAGACTTGTCATTTTTTACTCGATCAATTCACCTAAATTAAAACTTAGTCTATCTTGATTTGATTAAAAAAAAAGTCAACAACTCAAAATAACTAACTTGAACACATAATAACTTAAACCTAAAATGACCTAACCAATTAATCCGAAATAACTCGAACCCAAAATGATCGAATCTTGCTAAGGCAACTATTAAACCCGGTTGATCCAAACTCAATTAACTCGAGTGTTGAATCTGATTGACTTAAACCATAGATAACACGGACCCCTAATGACTCAAACCTGATTAATTCGAATCTTAAACTTGATTGACTCGAAACCAAATAACTCAAACCTAAAATGATTTAAAAATTTAAAAATCCAAATTAACTCAACCAAAAACTAAGCTGACTTGTCTAATTAACAAGTCAAACAAAAAAAAATACTGCTTTTAGTAGTGCTGAAAAATATAGAAGAGAACTAAACGGGTAGAATCTTCTCAATTGTAGTTTGCAGGCAAAAATCGTTTTCTCTTTTTTTCCCCCGCTTATCCTACCGTGCCTAACTAAAATTAAGAATTCAGAGTACCGAAGCTGCTCTTTTTTCACTTGTTCCAGCCCAAATATATGATATTCTTAGAACTGTACATATCAAAATTATGAATGATTCTTGGCTGCATTCCATTTAACAAATTAACTCAACTTGCAAATATTTCACTGTTTTTATTCCACTAAAGGATTTTGACTTGGAAATTGTAATTATTGCCACCAACGTGTTCATACCAACCAGAATCTCACTCACTTATCTCTCAAAAATCTTTTCTTAATATATATATATATATATCAAAAGTTCTTGGTTCACCTTTTTACTTATTTTATGTTCTGTATATATTTATAGACATGTATGAAGTTTTAATTATGCTACATGATGAAAAATCCATTATCTCTCATCTAATAAACTGATCCGTCCTAGTACTTGAACTTAAAATTTCTAAAACGAACTTTAAATTGTCAGGGTGACCGATTGTGGATTTTTTTTTTTTTTTTTGCTTAATGCTCTGTGAAAATCATAATATATATATATATATATGAAATATGAAATCCAAAAAATAAACCTATGGGAGATCTTATAAACAGCATATAATCCAGTTGGAAGGATTAAGGATTACTATCAATCTGCATGGAAATTACTAAGTATGGTTAATAGTTATCCGATAGCCACATACAATTTAATTAATTAATTTTATCTGGACAAGTTGTTTCTTATGTAAGAATCCATATTGTTCCAATTAATGAAGACAGCGACTCAACTAACATTAATTCATGTTTTAGAATTATTTTAATCAATCAATTCTCCATTAGTTAATTATTTTATTGCTAATGCGTTCTTAACATGTGCGGAATACTATGCAGATGTTTTATGTGCCTTTGTCCTTTAACTTTGCAATATTTCTAGAAGTTTCCTTAAATATGATACAAATAATTATCCTGAGTACAAATAAATAAGTTTGTGCGCCGATATATTTGATTTAGTGATTAATATATGATTTTTTGCTAAAGAAAATTTGAAATCCATCCTAGCCAAAAATAAAAATAAAAATAAAATTTTTCTTTTCCAGAATTATTTTTTTGATTACATGATGGGAAGTGACCTTCTCTCAACCTATAAATTACACCATTTAAATCTTAGGGTATAATATATAGATTTATATTTAATGCAATAATAGTATATATTATATACTATTAGTGAATAAGATAATGCCATGCCATTAAAAATTCTTAAAAATAAATATAAATAATTTTGTTTTTGATATAGTGATATCATTTGATTCAGTAATGCACTGTCAATGTATTAAAATTAAATTATATATACATATAATTTGAACTTGACAATTTCGAGGTAGATATGGGAGTCTCAAATATTACCTTTATGTTTAGCGTATTGAAATTGTGTTCCTAAATTCTTTCAATTAAATATTAATTGAATTTAAACCAACAATATTTGTGGTTTCTGATTTGCTTCAAAAATATAAGAATTGGGGAGATGATGAATCTTTATCTCAATTTTTCTTCAATTGATGAGTGGAGACTTATCTGAAAGGAATCAACTTCTTATATTAATTTTCCAAAAACCTCTTACTTTACGGTGCCTGAGTCTTGATGTCAATCTTATTAGAGAATTTATATTTTAATCTGTCATTAATTCTCTTTTCGATTCTCTTCTCTTATTTAAAATAAAAATTTCAAAATCACATTCTTTTCTAAACATTTATTTGTCTAATAAAATGATGTCTAACATAAAATATCAACGGCAGGTTTCCATATAGATAGAATTACATCCATATTCATTTTTTTAATCAATTTCTATAGAAAAATTTAAAATAAATTGATGATTATGGATATTTTGTTAACAATATATTGGATTAACAATGGTAATTATGCTTCACCTAATCCTAAGAATGTTAACGCGGGCAGCAATTCATTGAGATACATGGATCTGACCTAGCTATCACAATTGCTCTAAATTATGCTGTTTCTTTTTGTTTTGTTTCCCTTCAAACAGCATAAGCAAAAGAAAAATGAAACTTTAAAAGATATTATATTCGTGAATAATATATTATACAAATACCTCATCTTAGAATTTATTAAAAATCATATAAAAAATAGAGTATACATAATAATTTATTATCTCAACTTATGATGTTTAAGAACTTTCACCGACAATGCATAAAAAAAATGATATTATACAGGATGATAAGTTTTATTTTGAAAGTCCATCAATCTCCATTTTTACATCACGAATCCAATATTTATAAAATCATTATCGAAAATGGGTTTCCATGTCTTTTAACTAATTTGGAGTAAATTGAACCACACATGATTTTTGTACAATATTTGATCTCAACCTTGAATTGGAACTCAATTTTGAATTTATATTTATTTTAAAAGCATTTTAAATTCATTTATTTTTATTCACATTAATTAAAATATAATGCAATTGATCACTTCAAGACCTCGTGAATATCCTACTTGGATTATGGATTTCCACATGCTACTAAATGCGCGTCCTTTCGGTTTTTAAATTAGATTTCTTCCATATGAACGTCCACATGATAATGATGTGATGTAACATATTTTATTGACATTTTAGCTACGATTAATTCAATTGATGATGGATTTGCAATAATTATAACAAGTCATGAAATAAAAAATTGAGATTCAAAGGTCTATAAAAATGAAATATTAGAAAAAAGCACGATGTGACTTTTCTCTTACTTTGTTCAGTAAAGCCTAGCAGTTTTGATTTATCCATCATTTTGATGACTCCTATTTTTGAATTTATCCTATAACTATAAATAAATACGACGGATATTTTGTGGGTAGATTTGCTCAAGGGTTAGGTTATTCGTCCAAGTCTGAAGATCTGTCCGATATTTGGAAGAGTTTGGACAAACATATTAGGCTGAAAAAATAGGCTTGGACAAAAAAAAAAGGCCCGATTAAAAATTTGACCGGGCCTTGGGTTTAACTTTGAAAGTGCGAGCCTGACCCGGCCCGACCCATTTTACTATTCCATTTATATATTTATTTTAATTTTATGTATTATGTAATTTTGGCCATATAAACAATACATATATATAATATTATAGTGTAAACTTTAAAAACTAAGTTAAATTATTTATATTTATAAACTTAATAAAAAAATTATTAAATTAATAAAGATTAAATTTTAAAAAAATATAATATGGGCGGGCCTAAACGGGCTTGAACTTTCTATTTACAAATATGGGTAGGCTTGGGCAAAATTCGAGGCTCATATTTCGATTCAGGCCGAGCTTATATAAATATATTTAATATTAATATCATGCTTAGGTTCGACCCAAATCCGACCCAGCTCGGCCATGAGCAGGTCTATTTGTGAGACAAGAAAAGAAAAGTATAGCATGACTGCGTAAGACTTGAACTCTATATTTTCAAGAACTAAAATGAAATGAACTGAAATCTTAAAAAGTCTAAACGGCAGAACTTAAAAGAATTCGGGCCTTACTGACTCTAAAAGTAACCAAAAAGTCAAAATTTTGTTAATTCTACTAAACCAGTCAAGATTTTGTAATAACTCTCGAGAAATCGATTCTACGCAAAAAAAAAAAAACTCAATTTTGAGCTACCATTTAGAATTCTCCTTCAGACTGCAAATCTAATATTGCCTACTTTAAAATTCCAAGTCTTACAAATAAATCGCATGGCTGTTAATGTCCCATACCTTTGAGTTACCCCTTACCCCATACCGCAAGGCTGCGGAAACTACAATACCGTAGTATCATGCCAGCCAGCAGGAAATTGCTTCATCCTTATTGCCATTTAACAACCTCGGTGCCATTTTAAGGACAAATCACAAGCATAGTAGGCCACCCGAAATCAACAGCCGCAATGGCCGTCTTCCCTCTTAATGAAACATGCTAAAAACATGGAAGACTTGAATATCGCCAGTACTAAATTTTAGATTTAATTTAATTAGTTCATATAATCAAGCTTAAGAGGTAATATTTAGTAAATACAAGATTCAAATCCCACAAAACCTTCCAATATTCTCAGCAACCTTTTTTATAACAAAACAAAATCATCATCAGCATTTTGCATTATACACAATCATGCATTGACAATTTTATATTAAATAGTGCTATCAAACCTAACCTCTGGAGGGCAAGAATAATGTTCAAGCATGGTCGTGGATGTTCATGCATGAAAAGAAAGTTTGCAATGCTTCCGTACTTCATCACAAACTCAGAAAGTTAGAGAGACTGCCCGTTCTTTTCCTGGCACTTGGGAGGACTGTTCCTATCTGCACTATGACCAGTAAACGTATTCTCCCCGGTGCTGAACTTGTAAGTGCCAAAATGACAGCTCTAGTTCTAAGAACTGTCAAAGAAAGCAGAGGTAACCAGCAGCCTAATTAAGTTAAAAGTAATTAGAGAAACGAACAAGACCGCTCAATTTGACAATCATGAACCAAAAATAATGAGCTAATTAAATCAAAATGAGCACAAGATCACAGTTAACACAGATTTTCTAAGGGCAATTCTGTTACACTAAGGAGCCATATTTTCTTGCTGAGTAACAAGCAAGTTCCCTGACTAGTGTCTTCTTGTTGTAAGAAGCTACATTGAAAGCTATGTTAGCAAATGGTATTAACAGAAAGAGAACAATGACAGGGATAAAGAGAGAGAGAAGAGAAATGCATTTGAACCCTTGAGACCTACATAGGATACACTTCCATTCTCCATTCTGGAGATTTTGACTATTTTGCCTTTTTGCAACCATTCTACTCAGGTGCTAATCTGATATCAACCACTAATTTTTTTTTCTAGGAGTCCTGCTCCCTAACTCCTTACCCTTCCTCATCATAATCTTCTTCATCCCCATCTAACCTTCTGCCAAGCTGAGCAATTTGAAGAGGATCAATGGCTATCTTGGTCATATCTGAAAGAGACCAGCCAGGGAATTCTTCATGTTTACTATCTGTTGCCAGCTCTGCTGAAGAAGGCTGAGTTGCTGTCACTGCTGCTGTTGCTGTTGATGAAGCAGCAGTACCCTCACCTGCAAAGGCCTTTGTATCTGCGTTGTCATCTACTTCAGCATTAAGATCAAAATTCTGAACATGATTGGCATCTTCACCAATTGTCTTCTCTTTAATAGGTTCCCTCAACTCAGAACCATCATCTATCACAACTCCAGGGGCTGAATGACTTTTGCCACTTTGCTGAAGAGTTGAGCAGGGTTTGGGCTCTATTTCATGATGAGAATCTCTTCCCACATTTCGAGCTCCTCTTCCACGTCCCCGGCCTCTCCCTCTGCCAGCTGTGCCCGCATTACCTACATCATGCTGTATAGAATACATGTAAAGGAAGTCAGTTATTGAAAGTGCAGAAACTCACAAACATATTACATGCCCCTCATAATGACGTTTGAGAGAGAATTAAACAAATAGCCTACTTAAGTTGAATTTAGAAGATATAAGAGGCCTGTCATTGAAATTATTCAAATTCACAAACATCTAAAATAACATGCATTCTAAGAATCAATCCAGAACTCACATTGAAGCTCACCAATTAATTTTTAAGCTGGATACCTTTTTGTCAACGAAGAAAAACATTGAGCATGAAGTTGCATTCGAGCCCATCCTATGTTCTATATTCTTATAGCATGTTTTCCATACGTAGATACACTAACACACATCTATATGCACACCCACACGCATGTTGAATTGAAGCCATCCTACCATTCTGCTCCTCTTTGATTCTTCGTCACTGTCATTCACTTCATCTCCTGCAGCTTTCCTGGCAGATGATACGTAATGTATAACCAAATAAGTAAAGCCTTTTACGAATTAAAATGTGAAACAGAAAGGAAGCCAGGCTTTCTCTAACCTTCTCCCGTAAATAGTTTGATCATCATCAGCAGCAGCAGAATAGCTGTGACTATAGTCAGGAACCAACTGATGATGTCCCTCAGAAAATCAAATATATTATAGCTCTGTACACAATGTTTTCTGCAGTATAGTTGGACACTTTAGTTAGGCCAACGCACAACACATTCAAAATATATATCAGTGGGGGAACAGCAAGATCGGAAGAAACATAATGTGATACCACACTGATCAGGAAACTTGTTAAATGAAAAATGTAGCACTATCTAGAAAAGGATAAAAAAGATTCTTTTTCTCCCAGAATTGCGATTCACATCTACAATAATCTTCATAGAGAATCTGTAGCTAGTACTTTGCGACCCAAAAGGAGGAAAGCTGAACAAGGACCAACATAAAATCAAAATCTTTATGACTCAAATTTGTGTTAAAGGGTAACAACTCTGGATAAATGTTGGTAGAGTAGTTTTTTATCATTGAATTCAAAGAAGGAAACTTTCCAAGAAACTTTCTGTGCCTCTGCTCACTCTAAACCCCCAAAGGTCTTGTATGAGTACGTGAATCGATGTTGGTTGATCACGGTGGAATCTTGATATTCTCATCATTTACTTTATATTAGTTTCCAGTTATGTTGATCTTTGTGTTTTTCCAAGTGTCTCTTCTTTTACTTCAGTCTTGATATGACATTGTAGTAATTCTCTTCTCTTGCTGATAAAGTGCATCTTTTAGGGAGGAAAACAAACAAATAAATGAGAAAAGATCAAACATTCTTGCCTATTTAGAATTTACAGGAGCGGTTCTACCTCAACAAAAAGAAAACAGGAATGGAAGAAAAAAGAAGCACTTCAGCGAATGTAGTTACCAAGTGGTCATCTGCTTGTAAACTAAAATAATTAGAAGTGTTTAGTAAAATCGTCTTACAAGTCGTAAATGAGACAAAAAAGAAGTTGAAAATTAGTAAAAAGCAAAGTAGTACTTACGGGCCACCAGATGGTTCAATTAATATTTAGGATTTAGGATAATGTTTGAAAGTTGCTATTTTGAGAGAACTATAATATGGATTGCATCTAAATACTCAAATTTGTTGCTTTCATACATTCTTTGGATCTTTGGTGGCATTGGATCTATTTTCTATCCTCAATCCTCTCTCTCTCTCCTTCTATCTTTTCCCTTTTGTCTCACTCTCTTTTTTGCCTCTCACCTTTTCTTTCTCTCTTCCCTATTTTCTTTCTCACACCAAATCAATTAGTGTTGAACTTTTAACAAAAGCAAGGGAAATGAAACTGAAAATACGTTATAAAAGTACAGTACTAAACTACTAATACTTTAATAAAAGCCAATTGGCCAAACCTTTGAAGTAAAACTCCAAAAAGCATCTAGGGCATTTACAATGGGAACCATATTTATATTATTGCCATCTATATAACTATCTCCCATGTGCATAATCAAGAAAAAGTGAAACAAAATGATGAAAGAGCATTTATGCATATTAAAACTCATACAAATGCAGAAAGAATGTCCAGTCCCCAGGTAGACAATAGACATCACATGCTAGGAAGAGTAATGTTAATTCTTCACTTACAAATGCAATGAATTCATGGTCTTTGCTCCTCTCTTAAGGGTAATCTCATATGTACGATCACAAAGGCCTCGTACAAATAATTCCAATGCCTTAGCTGCAAGGTAATAGAGGGAAGCATAAGTAATATACATGCATGCAGGAATTACTTACATAAAATCATGAAAGTTATAGCCACTCACAAACTAAAACAGACACAGGTAACGCAATCTTCCCCACATCTTCATCAGCTTGCATAATCTTTGTAATGCAAGCCTGAAAAACAAATATGTTTGAAATTTTCAGCAACAATCACAGCTAAGATCTGTAAAAATGATAAGAAAAACGTACATAAGGGAATATCATTCCAACAAGATAGCTCACAGCCAGGGATGGCAATGCAACCCATAGTCCTACAGAATACATAAAACATCAGAAAAGCATTTTCCTTGATTTACCAACCATTTTAATCAATATTTTGTAGGCATAAATTTTTCAGATTAAAAACAGCTTAAAAGATACGACGATATGTACAGTTAGGAACCATAAACTGTATATCTTAATTATACGCAATCAACATTATCTATTAACATTGGGATATCCTAACATAAAACAGAAGCCCTCAGCAAAGAAGGTTCGTTAAACAGAGAAGGTTCGTTAAACACTGGAAGAATATGGAGGCAAGAAGAAAGGATCATTGACACATTGACGCTCCATTAAGTGGAAGCATCACCTCACAGGTTCTTTATTTACCAAACATTTTATTCAATATTTTGCAAGCATACTTTTTCCAGATTAAAAACAGCATAAAAGATGCAACATTATGTGCAGTGAGGTACCACAAATTGTATATCTTGATTATAAGCAATCAACATTATCTATTAATCAGAATATCCTAATATAAAACAGAACTCAGCAGCTAAGATCAGTTAGAAACCAGACAAGGTTTGTTGAACACTGGAGAGAATACCAAGACAAGAAGAAAGGATCACTGACACATCAAGTTCCTTGTCGCTCCATTAAGTGAGAGCACCACCTCACAGGTCCTTGTAACTGCTGGTTTAATGTCATCAACATAATGCAAGTAACCTATCAAAAAGTTCACTCCTTTTAATAGGTTTTAGCTTCAAACCGATCAAGTACCAACTAGATTATAGCACTGATAATAATGTCAACGCTAAACTAGAACAGGATCATTATCAAGAAACTGAAGTTCTAGAAGTCAGCAAGCAAGACTGCACCTACCAACTATACTTGACGTTATGTGATACGATTACTGTAGAACTCGATGAAAAAAATTATTCTGAAATATTTTCAAAGCAAGAGTTGCCTGCAATTCTTTTAAAAAGAGGGGCAATTTCCAAGCCGCATTAGAGAAACTCCTTGTGCAGATTTGATCTGGGATTCTGGGTAGAAAACATGTATAATGATCCCTTCTTAAAACTACAGTTACATTTGCGAACTCATTGCCTCGTTCTATATTTCTCTTAAAATTGCACTTTTTTTTCAATGGTAAAAAATAGTTAAGAAGTGAAGGCTTTGACATGATCCTTTATCCTCCAATAGAAGGCAATATGAGGTGCCAAATGTAACCGTCCAAAAAAGGTGTCCAAATAATACTACTGAATTCCAAAGCCAGAAGAGTGATTCCACAAAAGTATGCTTCAGACTAAGAGAAAAGTTGCCAATGCAGGAACAAAAGGAGATATAGGCACATGTAGGAGAGAAGTTAGCAACCACAAAGAACTATACCATATAAAACTGCTCAGATTTATCCATAATTTGTAATAATCCAGTGTTTGAAATTTGAAACCGGACATGAATATGATAGACACAATGATTTCTCATGGATTCAAGACAGGCAGCTGAATTGATAATAATCTAATCACAATTCCACGCGTAAATAAATCAAATCCCAAGTTCCAGCAACAGTAATACTGGTACCTTGTGGAGAATCAAACAACTCTCTTTTCCTGTTTCCAAGAAAAGGAAGTAAAGGAGAACAAACAAATCTTAACCGACTATAGGCATTTCAACATGGGCACTTGGTACCTTCTTATTTCCAGCAAAGAAGAAATAAACCATTTAAAGTACAAATAAACTACAAATTTAAAGAGTTCACATCCCAAAAGCAGGGAAATAAACAATCATTAGCGTCAAAAGTTTACCGTGCTATTCACATTCATATAAATTTAAGCAACCTATAAAACTCGGTTAGGATGCCAGCCGCTGCTAGCATGAGAGAACCAAAAAGCAGCAGGAGAAAAATACTTGCCCTCGGTTTTCTTCATTCCTTACAATAGAAAAAAAAACATTCCGATCCCAATTAGATTAACAAAAAAACAACCAACTCATATGTTCCCAATCTAATTGCTGTACTATCAATCAACTGAATTGTACCAATCACCCAATTTCTTTGAAACCTACCAAAACCTAAAAAAGTAGAATTCATTACTAAATCAAGAGTCAAATCATATCATGGCACAGTAAGAATGGATCAATCTAGAAGAACCATCCAAAACAAAATTAAACCATAACAAACTACATGGGGAAATTCTAAGGAAAGCTCACTAACGTGAGGTTTCCATAAGGTCCTGACGTGGTGAGCTCCCTGCTCACCACGTCAATAATAATATAACCCTTCCAACCGGTTAGCCGGTTGGAAG
>JAQSVH010000011.1:11222965-11233058 GCA_029448705.1 Adansonia digitata | reverse complement strand
GTTTTGTCACTGTCGAGTTGAGATCGAGCAGCTTGAACTATCAAGTGAACTGAATTCGAGTATTCTAATACTTGACTCGAGTAGCTTGTGAGCCTAATTGAGCTTTTTATTTTCAATATATGTATCTATTATTTAAATTAATATTGAAAATTTTTTGTTCGAAATCGAGCTCGATCTTGAGCATAAATAATCGAGTTTGAAGTTAAGAACGGAAATCGAGTTGTTCTTTACTAGATAAATGAGCTTAATCAAGCCTATCGAGCTAGCTTGAGTAGTTCGATTTTATCTCGAATCGAGCTTGAGCTTTAAAAGTGAGACCTAATCTCGCTCAAGCTAAGCTTCGAGCCTCAAATTTCAAGTTGGCTCAAAGTTGAGCTTCTTACAGTTTGAGCTTGACTCGGCTCGATTACACCCCTAGTGATGAATGCATTTGTTAAGAATTGAAATGTGATAATTGATAATCTGTAATTAAATCACTGAATTACTTTGATAATTTATTTATTTACTCTCTTAATCAGTAATTCTATAATTAGAAATACCAAGAGGCTAGAAACTTAGGTTGCTCTTAAGCGTCATCAATGTTTCACAAGGATCTTGTAGTCTATTCTTTTATAAGGCATTATAAGGCATTAGAAAAGAATGCTTGTCCACTGCTAAAAAAATTAACTATTTATTGCAAGTAAACAAATAATGAGCTGTCTAATATTCTAGCAATTGCTATGTTATTTGGATTTGGGTCTGAGTATCGGATACGGATATGCGTCCAACACTAGTATGTTTATTTTTTTTAATAGTTTTCCCATGTATTTGGAGGGCCTTTGGAGGTCGTATCCCCATACCCGTGCCGGATATGGGATAATTCAAGAAAAATGAAGAGTTGAAGCACCATAGAGTGATTGTATATCTTCTTCTTGTTTTGAAAAGATTTTGAGGAGGCTTTTCTTTGACTGCATCAATACCTTCTCATGCTGAGAAGAACTTGGGTCTGATTGAGTTTAAACTTACAAAAAATTGACAAAAGATTACAAATTGCAGTTATTTCATCACCGTAATCCATGTGTTCTTACTTGCTGGCTTATGTTTCCATTTAACCAGAACCTTTTTGACAACCCCCATCACTTTTGGAAATGCTTTTCAACTGAAAGTTATTCCTAAAGGAAGAGTGCTCCTGCATCTTCATTCTGCCTAGGATAATAATCAATTGGGCTTTGTATTTACCCTTCTGATAACTCTAACAAACTGGCTGCTGCCCATTATTCAGATCTAGTGTATCAGTTTAATATCACATTTTACACCATCTGGCTATTGTTTCCATGGCCGTTAACATTTAACATCTTTTTTCAGGTGAAGGAAGTTAGATGGGACTCAGAACTAGGAGGACAAAACATGGAATTGCGGCTGGTGGAGTATTTTGCAGACGAGTTCAATAAACAAGTTGGATATGGGGTTGATGTGAGGAAGTATCCCAAGGCAATGGCTAAGTTGAAGAAACAGGTTAAGCGTACAAAAGAAATTTTAAGTGCAAATACAGCAGCTCCAATATCTGTTGAATCCCTCCACGATGATCGTGACTTCAGGTATGTAAGCCTTTAAATCATCTTATCTGATTTTTGGATGCTTCCTACATTTCATGTTCCTGTTCTTTTCCAAATTTGTATATTTCTGCTTCATGAAAGAAAACTTGAGGTGGAGTATGACTTTGTTATCCACCTGGGAAAGTTTATTCTGTAAAGGCTCATGATTTCTGTTTCCAAGTATTTGTGCTTTGAGGTAGCTAGGAATTCCTTATGAACCAACTAGCCGCTTGAAATAACTGAAATTTTGAGTCATCCATAAGATCCATACTGTTACATATTCTTCTTAAAGAGTAAATTTATGATTGAAGCTAAGTTTTGAGATATTACAATGTTTCTCTAAAACTGTTGATTAGTGTTAGCTGCTTCAGTGCTTATCCGGGATCAACATTTGCTTCTTTTTTATTTCAATATTCTCTTGTAACTTCCTTCATATTTCTATCTTATTAATGCCAGGATATCATGTAAGAATCCCTGGACAATTTAAAATAAACATTGCTCTATTCAATCTTCTCATTCAGGGTCTTTGACCATTCCTTCAAGAAATTTTTTAGTTTCTGTGGAGTTTGCAAAATTAATAAGAATCAAACAAATATCTATTAGGCAGGAAAAGAGAATAACGTACGTGTATTTTTGTATCTCATCATAATCAGTTGGCTATCTAGGAGCTAATGATGCTGCGCTTATTCTTTTCCTTGTTCTCTTCTCCCTAATTACTCTGCCCTTTCATTGTCATCCTGTCCTTTTATGATTTGTTTTGCTTTTCTTGTCAAATAAGTGACAGTGGACAGCTAGGTCTCTATTTGTTATGGCAAATTCATAACTTGAATGCTAAATAAAATAGGGAAAACTAAATTAAGAAGAAAAAAGATCCTCAGCTAGAAAGGATGCCTAGGTGTCATGCATAAGATTGATTTCACCGTAAGCTTCAGAGAAAATAAGCTGAAACATTATCTGGAATAATCTTTGGGTGTAATACATGTGCTGGTTTCAAGTTGGTATTGTTCTTTTTTCTTCCCTTCAGGAGCACCATAACTCGTGAGAAGTTTGAAGAGCTCTGTGCAGACCTTTGGGATAGATCTCTTATACCGGTGAAAGAAGTGCTTAAGAATTCAGGTCTGCAGGCTGATGATATATATGCCGTGGAGTTGATTGGAGGTGCTACTAGAGTTCCAAAGTTGCAGGTTTGTTCTAAATTTTCTCCCACTTTTGCATATGTGCAGAAACAAATCATGTAAGAAAGCATACAAAGTTCACATTTATATACGTGCAGAAATGTGGTATAAAATCTATTACTTTTATTTCCTTTGACCTGGTTGAATTGAAGTCCTGTTTGTTGCTGTCTGTGTTTGTAGTAAGAGTTTACAAATACTAAAGCAAATCTAATGTTGTAAATTGTGGTGAAAATTTACATGACAATTCCTAAGCCCATTTTCTATAATTTTTTAGCAGGTTGAGATTTTTATGTCATGTTTAGGAAGCTTCCATTTCCATTAATATATTAATGTTAGGCTAATAAAATAGATAACTCATGTTTGGTGGAGTTTTCAACATGAAATGAAAATTTCAAATGTTGCAATCTACCACACAGCTATCAAATTTTCTGTAACTATAACCAGAAATCTTAACTTTCTCTTTCTTGTTCTGTTTTGTGCCTATGCATGTTTAGATCTTGAAATGTCTGCCTCCATAAACAGTACACCATTGTGCTGTGCACCCCACCCCCACCGAAAAAAAGGAATGCAACAAAAGAATGATGCATATTGGTGTAAATTCAGAGACCTAGCATCATAATAAGTTGTACTTTTTATGCCAGTGTGACTTAATTAGTACTATAAAGATGATCTTGCCAAGAGGTTCTCTGCCTTGAAATTCCTTAAATTAATTATGATTAGTTGATGAAGGACAATGTGAAAGCAAACTTTCTTTTTCCTTAAAAGGCTAAGCTCCAAGAACATTTTGGAAGGAAAGATCTGGACAAACATTTGGATGCTGATGAAGCTATTGTTCTTGGTGCTGCGCTACATGCTGCAAATCTAAGTGATGGAATTAAGTTGAATCGTAAGCTGGGGATGATTGATGGGTCCTCCTACGGTTTTGTTGCTGAATTAGATGGGTCTGATATTTCAAAAGATGAGGCCACCAGGCTTTTAGTTGTGCCAAGGATGAAAAAACTTCCCAGTAAGGTAAAATAATGTGTCGTTTGAAGTTGTGTAGAGGTAGGGATTAAAAACAGTACCCATCTTCTTAGTAGTTTTACTAATTGTAATGTCAAACTTTCCATTTACAGATTTTCAAGTCCTTTAATCATAGCAGAGATTTTGAAGTGTCACTTGCCTATGATCGTGAAGAGCTTTTACCACCAGGGATTTCCTTTCCTGTATTTGCTCAGTATGCAGTGTCTGGTCTAACAGATGCGGCCGAGAAGTAAGGACCTATGCAGAACTATGTCATCTTTTGGTTTAGTTTCTTTTGAAGGGGATTTTGAAACCATATAAATGATCCGGTATCATAACATTTGAAACAAATGAAAATGATTCAGGAATGGAAACCTTTTTATTTTGTAGTTTGCTTTGGACTTATTAGTTCATAAGTTTTGGAGTGGGAAGGTGAGGGTCAAATGTAAACATATCAGTTATGGTTGTTAGTGATATTAGTAATTAATTCATAGAAAACACATATTTGATGCTTTATTACAACTTGATTTTACTCTTTCTGCAAGAAATAATAAAGTTCTTTTGTTTATCTGCTCATGTAGGTACTCATCTCGGAATTTATCTGCTCCCATCAAAACAAATTTGCATTTCTCTCTTAGTAGAAGTGGAATTCTTTCTTTGGATCAAGCAGATGCTGTTATTCAAATAACAGAATGGATAGAAGTTCCTAAAAGGAATTTGACTGTAGAGAATACAACCAGTGCTTCCCCTAATGTATCTGTTGATGTTGGTACTAAAAACGCTTCTGAAAAAAGTAACAATAACTTGGAGTCAGATGGTGGGATCAGTGATGCATCTAACAGTACTATTGAAGAACCAAGTACAGTGGATCTTGGTACAGAAAGAAAACTAAAGAAGCGGACCTTCAAAATTCCGCTTAAGGTGCAAACAAGCAGACTGTGTTAGAACATTTAATTACATGTGATCTGTGTTGCTCTAACTCTTCATTTTTCTTAAAGCATTCATGTCCGACACCTATCCGGATTTGTGAGGATATGATCCTCCAATGACCCTTCAAATACATGAAAATGTTAGAAAAAAATAGAACATACCAGTGTCGGACACAAACCCCTATCCAATACTCACACCCGAGTCTGAGTAGCATAGCATGCAATTGTGTCCTTGCTTTTGCTAGAAAATATTTATGTATTGGCTCATTATTGTTGTAGTTTTTATCTTACCCCTTTTCCCTGATCTTCTTATTGTAGATAGTGGAGAAAACAATGGGACCTGGAATGTCTCTTTCAGAAGAATCTTTGGCTGATGCTAAACGCAAATTGGAGGCATTGGACAAGAAAGATGCAGAGCGAAGAAGAACAGCAGAGTTAAAAAATAACCTTGAAGAATATATATATGCTACAAAAGAGAAGGTGCAACTTTTGTTTTTCTGTTAAATTTTATTTAGTTGTCATATTTGCATTCCCTCATGATGGATGTTTTCTGAGTCACATCTCACCTTTTTTATTTAAAATGGAACTGTTAAAACTTTCTGCATTTCTGTACTTGTTTATTTCATTTTCATTATGTTTGGTTGATTATATAAGTGGTCAGTTGTCCATGGAAATCAGAATTTCTTTTAGAGAACGAAAAGAAATTTTATTTAATCTGATATCTTATTAATTTTATCTTTTTGTTATATTATTCTTATACCAGCTTGAAACATCTGAAGACCTTGAAAAAATATCTTCAAATGATGAACGCCAATCGATTATCAAAAAGCTTGATGAGGTTAGTCCCATCTTTCAGAAACTGTTTTAGTGAATTTACTCTTGATTAAAATTAAACATAAGGGCACTTTTTATTGTTTCAGGTTCAAGAATGGCTTTATACTGATGGTGAAGATGCGAGTGCCACGGAGTTTCAAGAACGCCTAGATTTGTTAAAAGCGACTGCTGACCCAATATTTTTCCGGTACCCTCTATTTTCATTTTTTTAATAGACTGAACAATCATGCATTAAAAAGAGTTAAGAACAGTGGACTGAAGCAATTACTGTGACTAATGTTTAGCTATAAAGAGTTGAGTGCGCGGCCAGAAGCAGTAGAAGTTGCTCGACGTTACCTCACTGAATTGCAGCAGGTACTCTAGATTTTTTAGTTGTAACATTCTTTCTACTAAATTAGAGAGGAAGAATAGGTGGAGAGAAGATCTATATGCTGTAAAATATCTCAATAAATCGTTCTCCCATGCTGCTAAGAAATTACCAAAAGTATTCTTAGCTTGCAACCCATAAACTCTAATTTACTTGCAAAATGCCAAAAATAGTCATAAATGCCTTAATAATTCTTTAATGTGGTCCTACATTGTTACCTTTCTTAGTTAATTCTTTGTGATGGATCTTTTGGAGGCGTCATTCTCCTCAAATTCCAAGACTCGGATCCATAAAAAACGAAAACACATCCTACATGCCTGTTTCTCCTCCTTCCCTCTTTTGTAGTAATGAAACAAAAACTTGACTTTGTTAACTTCCTACATGTCACTAACTTGCCTACTTTCATAACTGCTACCCTTCCTTTCTGGGGACATTGATTTGAATCTTCTCCCCAATTTTCTCTAATAATTTGAAGACATGGTCTTCAAACTGCTAGAAAGAGAAATTCTTTGGCCTTATTCACCAGTCTGACTTTTTTAAACCTATTCGGACTTAATTATTTGGAAAATCTTCAATGTCCGTCTCCATATAATCTTACAAAATGAGGTACCCTCTACATCCTGCTCTTTTCCACTTGGATTCTTTTATCACATTTCTTTCAACCATTGGAACAGTTTCTATGTAGAAGTTACACCTGACCTAAGTTACTTCAACTCTTCATTTTCCCCAAAATACCCATGTTCTACACCCATTCCTACACATGTTTGAACATGGATATGGGGGCATGATTCTCCAAATTTATTAAAAAAATTAGAAAAAATTGAGCTTACTCGTGTCAAACACATACTCATATTTGACACTTACCCCCAAGTTCGAGTAACATAGCACCTGCCTATGTCTTGCCTATGGTTTACTTAGATGTTAAAGAATCATGTTTTCTTTAGATGTTAAGAATTCATAGCTCCTAGGGCTTTTGGCTTAATTGTTAACGAGGGGTAGTGTATGCGTAGGTATCCTATGTTCAATCCATAACTAACAAAATACATTATTCTGGCATCAGTTTAGATTAAAGTTACTCCGTAGCATTCTATTATTGTTTCTAAACTGCCCCTAGAAAACATTTGCCCCTCTTGGATTGCATCACTTCTGTTTTAATATATTATCATTTTGATGAATATGTAGTGCCACATTGATTATTAGATTAAGTTTCTGCATTTGACCGTGTTGTCAACGCATGTGCCTAGGAGCCTATGCCTTGTGCCTTAGCGCTAGATAACAAAATCGCCTCTTACCCATGCGGGTGAGGTGCATTTGATTAAGTGCATGCCTCGAGCGCCTAGTTGCGCTTTTTTATAAGGTGATGAGCATGAGCGCACCTTGTGTCTTTGACAATACTGTTTGACTACAATCGTCATGTTTACCACATGGATTAGTCATTAATTGGCTTTAAGATGTAGTTAATTGATACATGGATATTCACTTTTGTGGGTATCTGTACGTAGACTATTCGTGAGTGGGAGACAGACAAACCTTGGCTGCCGAAAGACAGAATAGACGAGGTATTTGTTCACAGCCAAAATTCTCTTTGTGATATTTTCTAGATTAGCCATCTGCCTGTGATTGTGAAAAAAAGTTATAAACGATTTGCTTTTCAGTTGTCAACCAGTATGGACAAGTTCAAGACTTGGTTGGATGAGAAGGAGGCTGAGCAAAAGAAGTAAGTTATTGCTATTAGCATTATGTCTAAAGTCATTTGCTTTGGCTCTTCATTTTTTTTCTTTTGAAGTATCTGTCTGACCCATATTTGAACATGAGTTAGACTCATGTCCGAGTCCAACACTCATATCCGTGTCCAAGTAACTTATAGGATAATCACAATAACCTCTCTAAGTTGTATTCTAGATTCAACCTGCCCATTACCCTTTTATACAAGCAGGTTCCAACTTGCCTACTTAATTTTTATGATTTTCAAATTTTTGTATTGAAACAATGTAAGATCTTAAAAACTTCACTTTAAAAAAAAAAAAAAAAAGAAAAGAATATTTTCCTCTCTAATAATTTGCATAGGTGAAATGTAAGATAAACAGAAGCTTTTTATCGCCCAAAAAAAAAAAAAAGAAAAGAAAAAACATGCACACAAACACATCATAATAGTATCTATCTTAAACTTCATACATATGTTGTTAATAATTTTATCCTTAAATTATCAAGATGATTAAAGTTAGTCCTTTTTTGACATTCGATTTTTCTATTTTGAATTTAATGAAGATGCAAGGTTTTTTTTTTTTTTTTTGGGAAAATTCGAAGCAAGTCCCAGATCCAACTTTAATGATGAAAAGAGATAATAATGGTAAAATGGATTATGATAATCTATAGCCCATTTATGACTCGTCTATATGCTTACCCGTTTGCATCCTTAATGAAACCCTATAACACTATTGTTTTGTTTGAGTGTTTATAAGTTGTCAAAGTCAAGAGTTTTCTGGTTCTGGTTTCTTTATCGTTGAATATTTGCTTTTCTGTCATCTGAGACTTAAATCTTCGTAAATTTTTAATCACATGCTTCAAGCAAAACATATATTTCTTGTCACATATCAAGGTTCTCTCTTTTACTTTGTGCTTTTCCAACCTTGTTGTTACATGTTCAACTTGATGACTTTCGTGCTAACCATCTCTCCAGGACTTCTGGATTCAGCGCGCCCGTTTGCACATCCGATGAAGTATACGACAAGTTATTCAATTTGCAAGACAAGGTATAGCTTCCCTTTCTAGTTGATTAATAACGGAAATAAGGATAGTTTTATGCTATGTTACTTGGACTCAAGTGCAAGTGTCAAATACGGATATGTATCCAACATCGCTACGTTCAATTTTTTCTTAGTTTTTTTCTCCGTGTATTTAGAGGATCCTTGGAGGGTCCCATACTAATGTCCATATATGTGTCGGACACCGATATTTCAAGAAAAAAAGGAAGAGTTGGAGCAACATAACTTTTATGAGGTAGTTTCTTTAACTGCACATAACTTGTGTTTAATACATTGCTTTTTGTTTAGGCTGCAAGCGTTAAGAGAATTCCCAAGCCAAAGCCTAAAGTTGAGAAGACCGTAAAGAATGAAGCCGAGACCAATTCAGAGAATGCAAACGTATCTGACTCGGCTTTTGAGAAGGATACCTCTCAACACGACAAACCGGCTGGGAATTCAGATAGCTCAACCAATGAAGAAGGCAAACCGGCTGGGAAATCAGATAGCTCAACCAATGAAGAAGTTAACGGAGAATCAGAGTCCCACGATGAGTTATAATCCGTTTTACATAATAAGCAGGACTCGTTTTAACTAATTATCAGCCTTTCTGACTTAGTAAGTAGAGATGATGCATTCCAGCAAAAATGTGCTCTTGTGGAAGAAATCATACTGGCTTTTATTCTAATGTTGTTGAGATTGATGGTTGCATGGTCAGGTCGGGTTGGGTAGCATCGAGGTGGTCAAAAGGCTCATTTGCTGAAGGATTTCCGGTTCCCTCCATCGACAGTGACAATGCTTCCCGATATTGGTAAGGAGCATTTCTTGGTAGTCTAGCTTTGCCCCCCATGACAATGTTAGAGAATTTTGTTATAGAAAAGGAACTACTATTACTACTAGGATTAAAATTTTATGGTATCTTTATAATGAAATAGATCGATCGATAGATAAATTTTAAAGCCAAAAAAAGATTAAAAAAAAGGAACACAAGGGGCCAATCTTCCTTTGGAATTAGGTTAAAGTTGTTTTGGGCATTGAGTGCTAAATGTTTTAATGGAGTTTAATCGCACTCTTTTGAGACATCAAATGTTGTTATTATGTCAAACTATTGCTTGGTGAATGAGATGGTTCTACGGTCCTGCCATTTTAAGTTTTTTTTTTTTTTTTTTATAATTTATATTTCCCTTATGTTTTGTTCTGTTTTAAAAGTGATTTGCACGAATAAAGGAAATGTGCATAAAATGAATTTAGCTCGGTCCAACAACTCAAATTATTATTTAAAATATAATAAAAAATTAAAAAATTATTTTTAATTAATAATTATATATTTTATAATTAAATTTAAATTAATAAATAATGATTCAAGTTAGACAGGTTACTTAAGCTCTTGAATAAGTCCAATTGAAACTTGAAGGTTAGAAAAATGTTTTTGATATTCAACTAAGGACGTTATTAGGACATAAAATATCTC
>JAQSVH010000011.1:11204554-11218162 GCA_029448705.1 Adansonia digitata | reverse complement strand
TTTTTGTTCAAAATAGTCATATCTAACACCACTCAAATATCGCTTCATATTTATATTATATTATTTATTTTTATATTATAATTATATTTAAGAATCATTAGAAGTGGTTGCACCTTATACTTTCAACCTTCACAGAGCAAGAAAAAGAAAACGAGATCAGCCCTCAATATATTACAGTCAGCCAGGTTATCAAAAAAATGCTAAATCAAGTTCCAAGTGTCAGTCGAAGTTAAAGAGGGAGCTTCTGGACGCTTCAAACGTGATTGATTCAGGGGCACCATAAACATGCAATATATGCGCCTTACTTCACTCTAGCAAGCGCTCTTATTGCGCCTTGTGCCACGGGCAGTATCAAGGTCCTAACAACCAAGTTGCGCATTGAGCCATTGACAACAATGATCTAGACAAATATTAAGAATTTCACACATAATATACATCAATTCTGAAAATCTTCATTTTGTCGTGAATGAAGCAACAATGAATCAGCGTCAAAATATGAATTGCCACAATAAGTAAACCATAGCATACTTCGTGTCAACTATCTATGTGAAATATATTCTAGTAACAAAGCAATTTAACCTAGAAGTGAAACAAAACTTGTCCATTGTTTTTATGGTACTTACAATTCAAAAGTAACACATAATATAACATGACAAGTTATACAACTCACAAGGTATGTTCTGACTACTATCATCGGCGGTCATCTCTAGACGATTTTTTCCCACTAGACAGAGCATCATCATATACCAGTCTCTCATAATGATCCGGTTGTCTATCCGGCACAAGACGTTTATTTCCTCGGTCATCTTCCTCCCTTTTTCCCCGCCTACGGCTTCCATGGTGCTCCTCCTCATCCCTTTCATAACTTCTATATTTATGGTCCATCTCTATCTTTCATGTTCTCCCCCTTGAGGTTCCTTTTCACCCCTGCCATGCCTTCGATCACCTCTCCGGTCTTCATAATCCCAATCATTCCTATTCGATCCAATATGTAGTTCGCTGATCTTACTCTGACTCCTGCAATCCTGTCTACCATGATCACCATCAGGCTCTCCTCCAGACCTAACTGACCTAGAATAATCGTCCCTCTTCCGATCATCCTTCTCATATCTAGAATATCCGTCCCTCTTCCAATCATCTTTATCCAGCCTAGAAAATTCATCATACCTCTTCCGATCATCTTTACCCCACCTAGAATATTTATCCCTCTTCCGATCATCTTTCTCCCTATAAGCTCTGGCATTTGATTCAGAATCAAACTTAGTATCATTTGGACCATCCCTTTTGTGCTCCACCTCTCTTCCTAAATTTTGACTTCTTGACTTTGACTCAGGCTGCTCGTCATGGTATTCGTCATAAAGCTTCCTCTTGCCCTTAATCAGTTCCCTATCATTCTCTGCTTTCTGCAATCTCTCTGATCTATCATCCTCATTTACAGTTCTTCCCCTTCTGTCATCAGTCTTGGCTGCACCAGATGCAAACCCCTTTTCTTTGTAACTAGATTGACGACTACCTATAACAACACAATTGTCATCATCACCCCTATGTCCTTTTCTGTCATTGTTGATGGCATTCTTCTTTCCAAATGTTTGATGCTTTAGGTTACTGCTGTCAGACTCATCGTCACTAGAACTTGTATCACTATCATCTGTCAAGGAGGCCAACCTGCTAGCAGCACTTTCTCTTGGTGGTCTCGCCTTGCCACTTTTCCTACCATAGGAGGAATTAGAATCTTCATCATCAGAATCATGCCTTCTGCCTCTTCCCCTACTCTTCTCTACTTTTTCATCACTTACAAAATCAGAATTACTGTCATCTTCTGTATCATACCTATGATGACCTTTCTTTACTGGTTCCTTTTTATGATCTGTTGCTTTGTCTGCATCAGAATCAGATTCACTACCCACATTTTCCCTACCTCTTCTCTGGCTCGTAATCGGATCAAACTTTCATCTTTGAACCTCACCTCTCTTCTTTTCCCTCCCACCATCAGTGTCAGAGTCATCCTCACCGGAGTCATGCCTATGACCACCTTTTTTGACGGTTTCCTTTTTATGACCTCTTGCTCTATCTGCATCAGAATCAGAATCACTATTCACGTTGTTCCTCCCTCTACTCTGGCACCCAGTCAGCTCAATCTTTCGTCTTTGAACTTCACCTCTCTTCTTTTCCCTCCCACTATCAGTGTCAGAGTCATCCTCACTAAATTCATGCCCCCCAGAAGATGATTTCTTCTTCTGAACATCTATTTTACCAGTATCATCACTGCCCGTATATGAATCGGAGTCATCACTATCAACTGGTCGCCGTCTATCATGCTTCTTAGCTGAATTTTTCTGCATCCTCCCGCGAGCAAAGTCATCAGAGTCACTTTCACTATAATAAGCCTTACGACTCTTTTTCTTACGAGCAGCTTTCTTCGAATGCTCTACACTGCTATCTGTACCGGCATCAGTATCAGAGTCATTATGCCTAGACCTCTTCTTCTCCTCCTTTTTCCAGTGTCCCGACTCTCCAATTTCATCTCCAACAGCTTTTCCCTTTTTCTTGTCTGCTTTCACCTTGATATCATCCGCATACCAAGCAGCCTCAGCAGAAGGATCTCGATCCAAGAAGGCATGCTCGCGCTTATCATCATTATTATTCTTTCGACAATTAGGCAAAGGAGGAAGATCTGATTCAGAAACTCCAATCCCTAGAGCAGCCCTAAATGTCTCCATCTGCTTCTCCTTCCTAGCTGCAACTTGGTGGGTCTGCGTATCCGAAACCCTAGCCAAAAATAATAAATAAATATGAATCCATAATCAATTAATAAGCTAAGAAAGTTAATAAGACAATTCACCTTTTTTGATGAGTAGAGGCGGGTACCACTTCTCCTTCTTCTTCATCCTTTTCTTGCTGAGCTTCCAGAGCCTTCCTAGCTTCGACGAGCTTATCGGCTATCTCAGATTCGGTGTAGCCTTGTTCAGTGAGTTTATCTTCTAAAATCAACAGCTTGAGCTCGATCTGACGTTTGCGATCGTGGTCGAGAATGTCCTTGTTGGGCTTCTTGGTGGTGAGACCGGCGGTGCCTTGACCGGCTTCGAAAGGCCTGGTGGCATCGGTTATCCGATTGGTCTTCGGCTTCACAAAGAACTTGTTGCTCTGAATGTAACCGTTGGTGCCTGATCCCCGAGGGGTGGTCAGTCCGATTCCGTTGTACATTTAGGGAAATTTTCAAAACCTTAATTCCTCAGATTTCTGCAATTTTTTTAACTCATTAAGAGGATACATAAATATTAAAAGAAAAGAGAAAGCTTTGGCGAAGAGCGAGACGAAGAGGGGATTAAAAAAAAAAAAAATACCCCTTAATCTATAATCTGTATTCTTTAGAGAAGTCGAGAGTTTTCAAACAAAGGATCCGTGCACATCCAAGCTATACGACGTCGTTATTCTTCTAACACTGAGTAAATTCTTCGGGTTCCAGGTCGGATTAGAGTCGGTTAATTTTTGGAAGATCTACTTCTTGGGTTCAATAAGTTTAAAAATTTTAAAATATATTAAAATTTATCATATCCAGATTGTACTAATGATGTTCTAGGGTTAGGTTAAATAGAGTTTGAGTTAGGTCAAAGTAATAATATTATTTATATCTATTCAAATTTAATTTAATTCAAAATATGAATTTTAAATTTTATTTAAGTCCGTTCATATTTATAAGTTGATAATCCAAAACCCCTTAGGTTCGTACATATTATATTTTTAATTTATTTTTTAAAAAATATATTTTTTTAAAATTTAATCTTAGTAATTTAATAATGTTCTTTTAATAAATTTTAAAATATAAATAACTTAACATATTTTTTAATATTTACAATATAATATTATCTATATTTTTTTATATGATAAAAATTATATAATATATATAAATACAAAAATAATATATTATATAATTGAAAACGGACTGGGCTGGGTTTAAGCATTGAATGTTGGAGCGAAGGCCTGACCAATTTTTTAAATGAAATAATTTTTTTGTCTAAGCTAATTTTTCGAGTTTAAAATTTTTTCGCAAACCACCCGGCCTTGAATATTGGAGTCAAGACTTTGCTAATGGACCTAATTGTCTAAGCGAATTTTCAGGTCTAAAATTTTTACCCAAACCCTCTCAATTATTGGGGGGCCTTCAGGTTTGGAGATATAACCCAGCATATGAGACCTTTACTTTGTACGTAAGAAAAGTATGTTAGACCCTATAGTGAATGAAATAAAAGAGAGGTGAATAAATTTCTCAAAAACTTTTTGCAAATTAAGACCTTGAATATGTAAATCGAGAAATTTAATGGAGAACTTAAAAAACAAGAAAGTGAATAACAAATAGTAAATGAGAAATGAAAGAGAAGCAAACATAAGCAAATTTATAGAAATTTGGCCTCAATGCCTACATCCTCTCCTTTGGTCCCTCTTGGCGAGAAGTTCCTAATTCATTATCTTTGAATTGATACTTTTCAAGGTCAAAGTATAACCTTTACAACTCTTTATCTTTTGAAAACTTAGATAGAAATTTTATACTTTTTATCTTTTTTAGGCTTAGATATAACTTCTACATTCTCTATCTTTTTGGGACCAGATAGCAATCTCTTTACCTTTTAATGGCTAAGGTAGTAACATCACCGTTATATAAGGTTTGGGTGTAAACAAAGAAGACCTTGAAAAGATTTGGTATTTGCAAATTTGAGCTTAAGGAAGGATGAATTTTAATGATAAAATTACAAATGAATACAAAGATAGGAAAAATTGATCCTATGCACAATTCAAATTACTTGAAAAGATGAAATCGATAAAAGATTTGGCGATGTGCTCATACTCTTCTTAATTCTTGCTCTTGGGAGTGTTGGTGATTTGTAGTTTAGAAGTGGTCTATGGTCGTTAGGACTTATTGGGGATGCAATAGAGTCGTAAGAAGTTTCATTCATTTGATTCCTATTCACTCTTGCAAAGATGTATTGATACATTTACCTTGTATATCGATACATTGCATTTTTAAGGTGCAAAATATGATCATTGAACTCATTGTATCAATACTAATGATACAATTCATGATGTATTTATACAATTAAAGCTAGTACCAATACATTTAAGGGTTTCAAGATTCCTATGCTACTGTCCAGAAATGCATCGATACAATCACATATAAATTATTTCTAAAATATTTTTCTTGACTTTAAAACTTTTAAAAGTTGACATAGAAATGTTTTATACTAAAGTATGTATTAAGAACACATTTTTCAGTGATATGAGGAGTTAGAAACATCTTAATATTTTTCAAAGTATTTTCAAATTAATTAAAAGGAGAAATTCTAAGTTTGAAAATACTTAATTATAAGCTAATTAGTTTAAGTTTTTGTGATATTAAAACCGAGATTAATTTAAGCTAATATAGCTAACCATCTTTCCCTTTTTTATATGAAAAAACTTAAGGTCAATTTGCTTGTCAAAACTTTCCTTTAATCATTTAAAGATTTTCAATAAAAAAACTCCCTTTAATAAAAGTATTGTTTGAAGTTATGAAAATTTTATAAAATGCTTTCGTAGAACTTGGTAATAGTAAACAACGTCATATTACATTTGACCATAATACTATTAACCAACATAAATCATTTAATATGCAAGAAATCTAATCAATATGAACACATATGAAATAATTCTCTCCATTTGCTTTATTATAAATATTCAATACAAGCAAGCAAATTAACCCTTAAAATTTTCCTCTTTTTTTGTTATATAAAAAGGTAGATTAATTCAAAGTTAGGGATGATACGTTAAGCCAAAGTTTACACAAGGTATATAAAAAATGAAGTAAACGTATACCAATAGTTAAGTAAAAAATATAAGTATTAAAGATCATTTGTAGTTCAAATTTCATGTATTCATTTGTAGGCATTTAAGCACAAATTGGAATATGAGTATTAAAGACATATCAATCGTTAAAGGATTTTAAAAATATTATTCCAATTTTTGCCTAGATACATAGTTTAATACTTATTGTGGAATTAGTAGTGCATACACATTTATCTCATATTCAAGCAATCAACCATATGAAAAGTTAAAAGGTTTTCCAAGAAGGATATAAAACTTCTATAGGCTAGAAAATCATTTGCTTATTTATGAATATTTGCAATAAGATTATGTGAGCTTAGGCACAAACTATCGTGCTAATCATTTTCATAAAAGAATATACCAAATGTTGGTGCATAGAATTCCAATATGCAACTTAAGCATATAATCATAAAGAGGTACATTAATTATTATCAAAAATGGTTTGCTAACAAATGAACATATATAAAAATGAGATATAGACACTTAAACATGTTCAAGGATTCATTTAGTGCAAACATTCCAAGCATACATGACATTTATTGATTCTAAGTGTTAAAATTTAATTCATGCGTATCACTAAACTCAATGCTAAAAGATAAAAATCATATAGCATTAGTTTAGTAATTACCTTAAACTTATCAAACCTTGATGATATGCTCATTATGACTTCGAGTTTACAGTTCCTAGTGTTTGAGCATTCCTTGATGTGCTAGACTTGATTTAGATGAGGATAGTATGCTTTGTTTGCTTCTTTGTCATGCAAGTATTCATCTTTCAAGAGTGGCTTTATCTCCAATAAACCTTGCAAAACTTAAGTAAAATTTTGGCAAAAAATGAGCATTAGTAGTACTAAGATTTCAATTGTAAAAAAAAAAAAATTCAATACGCTTATGAGAATATAAGTTGTTAGAAAAATTTAGTTAGCTTAATGAGATTTTGAAATGGATGATACCAAATGTTAATAAATAGGGTTCAATATGCTTATATGGTATCAAACGTTAATATGCAAAAGAATATGCTCATGAAGACATAAAAACAAGTGATGCATAAAAATAATAATGCATAAAGTTTTTGGATATATAAGCATCAAGAGATAATATGAGCATTAATCTTGCAAGTCTGGCATTTGATTTATGAAATAATTAATGAATTTATCAAATATGATAGTGCAGCATATGATGACTCATGTTAGTCAAGATTAAGGATGATAAAAATTAAGCATTTTAAGTAAAATCCCATTAAAAAGATCAAGCATGCGTTTTTGAACCAAAAATAGCTTGAATTAGCCAAAATGAAATTACATATATCGATACATGGGGCTATCGTATGGATACAAATTTGCATTATATCGATAAAATGTTCAAGGTATCGATACAATCTAGGTTTTTCTGGGTTCTTGCTCATTGCAACAATACATTGCTCAAGAGTATTAATGTATACTTTAAAAAATGCTTAGAAAAAAATAAAATTTTTCATTCTTAAACCCATTTTTTGAGGTTCTAATGCAAACCTTTGATTTTGGTCATTAAAATTTGAGTTGAAGGATCAAAAGTTTGAATCAAAACTACTTTAAAAACCAAGTTTGAATAAATGTGCATATTGGTCATATTATGTAATGAAATTCAAGCAATGTGCAACCATAAGAATGAAAAAAATGCAATTTTCATTCAAAACATGAATGCATAATGTTTAAGCATATTCAATAAGCATGAAACATATTTAAGCTATAAAGCATGTTTTCATGTGCATTTAGCATATACAACCAACTTAAGCTTCATTAAAAATAAGTCACTTGAAAGGCAATAAGAGGCTAAACCCATGTTCATGGCATAAAATCACATACGTAAGCTTTATATACTTCCTTTAAGGATATGCATACTATTTACTCATCCAATAAATCTTGCTAAGTACTCAAAACATGATATTACTTAAAATCAAACCTTTATGCATCATGTTTGAGTTCGTGCTTCATAACATCATTTTACAAATAATTACAGATATCATTATTAAGCACTTAAACATCAAATGTATATTCAATCAAGCTCATATGCAATCAAGATGCAAAACATTTTGCATCAAACGGAATATTTCATAAAAATTAAAGCATTACATATAAATAAACATATATATAACATGAATAGGTAACTAAAATATATAATCAATGAGTCTAATACTTAAAGGTTACCCATCATCTTTTTTTGCATGTCAAGAACATCCAGTCAACTTGCTTTGCTCCTCATTGCTCCAACACACTTATAAAAGACTTTTATTTGTTTTTTGGTACCCAAATTGCTTTATGTCCCTGAAAGTTACTCTTATAGCCTTTTGTTCTTTTTTATACCCATACTTGCTTTACTTGAATTGTATCATTTTCTTAATAGAACAAGTATGTGCACTGCGAGCGTGAAAATTACAATGTGAGTACTTGGTTGTTGTAGACACCTAATTTTATCCGGACCCCTTTTTTTGATAGTCTTAATTATCCGAGACTGAGAACTTAGCAATCACCCTAATAAAGGTTCACTTTTGCTAGATGGACTTGGAATTTTTATAACTTATTCAATCATGCCTAAATGGCTGTATACGCACATGATAGAAAAAGTGCAATTTTGTGGGCCAATCTCAGATAAAAAAGATGAATATTCAAGAGAAAAAAACAGTTTTAAAGTATTTTCTTATCAAATTTTGGAAATTCATTTTTACAGATGATATCATGATCAAATTTATCATTTTTAGGAAAATTTTGAGATTTTTTTGTAAAATTTGGGAAGTTGATCGTCTATATTTTTACCGATACCCATGAAATATGTATGTCAATATGCACTCTGAAATATAAAAAATATTCAAAAAAAATCCATGTTGGCATTTTATACAATGAGGTATCAAATTGTCAAATTTACCAATTAATGTTGAATTTTTCACTGTACCGCAAACTTTTACTTGCAGAATTTTTCAATGAAATTTGTTCTGAAATTCAAGTTTTTATCTTTATTAATTTTATAAATTAATATTTTGAGTAATGTATTAAATTCACCTCATTCTCCTTAAATTAGAATTATTTTTGGAAATTTTCTCATTTTTAATATATGAGGTTTTCTACTCCATAAAATTTTTTGGAGGGATTTTTTTTTTAAGTTTAAAAATTTTAAAAATTCATCCAAATTTTTTATTAAATACATGTTAAACCAGTTTTTGAAACTCTAATTTATTTTATGAGTTTTAAATTTTTTTATATATATTATTTTTGTTTCGTAAGAATTTTTCTCATAAAATTTTACGAGTTTAGGATTTCCAATCAAGATTTTTTTTTAATTTTTCTGATTTTATTTCTTTCATTTCCATAATTTTGTTTATGTTTATTAAGTTTAATTTTATTTTAATTTTGGAATTAAATAAGCTAATTTCATGGAAACTAGTTTGGTTTGATTTCAATTTTCCTCTAACAAATTTAGTTTGGTTCTAACCATATCATTAGTTGATTTTATCTTGATCATCATTAAGATGATAAGTCATCCACAATGACTCATACAAGATGACAAAAAAATTAATTCATTCTTATCATAATAAAATATCAACCAAAAAAATAAAAAAAAGAAAAAAAACAACAAGACTTTTGTCCAAGGGGGACTTCAACCCTCTTGGCTAATTTTTCCCTATTAAAATAAAATGGAGGGAGTTGTCATAAAGGGCTATGGCTTTCATACCAAAAGTTGGCCATTTTGCTAAGTATTTTCAATATTTTTTTCCCTAAATTTTCAAGCCTTCAAGGTAGTTTGTTTCAAAATTTTTCTCATTTTCTTCAAATTTCCATCATTTCCTTCCTTTTATTGAGTTTGATGATCACTTGGGTTCATGGATTTTAATCCATTTTGAAAGGCCAAGTGTAAAAGTCATGAACAAATTCTTTGACTTAGTTGTTAAGTTTGATTTTTCTCAACAAAAATTTGATTTTTATCAAGAAAACATATTTTTGTTGATATCTTGTGTACTTTATCATGTGAATATGTTTATGATTATGTTATTTTCCTTGCTATTTTCATGTGAATATTGATATAATATGTTTATATGTCCATATTTCATGATTTTATACATGTTGATGGTGATGTGAGCTTGGTAGAAATTAGGATATATGTTGACTATTCATGTATTCATATTAAAAATATTTTTTCTTGTTTGTTGATGAGTGGCCGAATTTGATGATGATCTCTAAAGGAATTTTCATGCTCGATTTTATGATATTTGGATTATTTTGTCATGTTTAAAAATTGTAAGGACCTAAAAATATTTTTTCCAAATTTTTAAAGGCCTTGGAAAAGTGTTTCCAAGCTTGGTCGATTTTACCAGGGCATGAATATTTGAATTTTTAGGCTATTTTGTAAATATATAAAGTCTAAGGATTAATTGTAGAAATTGTTTTAAGACTTTTCATGCTTGTCGAATGCTTGGTAGACCTTTAGGTGTGTTTTCCATGCATTGTTAATATGTTTAGATGAATATCATACATTTTTAACCTCTTCAAGATCACTTTGTAATTTTAAAAAGTTTAGGAACTTATTTGCGAAACTTGAAATTGTCCTAAGGCCAAAAGTGGTTGGTCATACATTCCTTGTGAATTTTGGTATGATTTTTGTGTTAATCTGGATATGTTTGATTTTTAATTTTGTATTTTAATTATGTAGGAACCAATTTGCAAATTTAGAAAAGTTTAGGGACCACTAGAAAAACCTAGCATTTTAGGTCAAAATGGTCATTCTAACATTAAATTCCTCATTTAGGCTATTTTGATTATTTTAAGCACTCCTCCAATCCTTTGAGGGTATAGAGTATTAAAAAAACTTTTGTATTTTTTAGTTTTTTGAGAGGGTACAAAATGCAATTTTGAAAAAATTTAAGTACTTAATAGTAATTTTTGCATTTTAGGTCACCTTAACATCCAAATTACCCATTTAGGGTAAAAAGGTCATTGTCTATCATTTTTGTACCTTTAGGGTTATTGAGATACTTTCAAGACGAAAGTAGTCTTTAAGAGCATTATTATATATTAAAATACTATTCATAAAAAATAAAAAATAAAAAATATTTTATATTAAATTTTGAACTATTATTATATATTATTTTTAATTTTTAAAAAATAATTTGAGGTTTAATATAAAATATTTTTAATCTTTTATTATCTTTAAATGGTATTTTTAATATAAGTAATTTTTATATAATATATAATATTTTTAATATTTATTATATTTAATATTTATTATATAATATATAATATATGTAATTTATATGTAACATGTTGGGGGTCGATTTGTAAGATTTAATTAATTTAAGCATGTACGTCTAGCCATTGTTGATCAAAAACATAACCTTGCTCCAAGTACACGAAGATGAACATCCCATATAAGTCTTCCAGTCTATTTCTTTATTTTTGGATAATTACTTTATAATGGTGCGCATGCAATTTATAAACTAGACTACAGACCTATATTAGAAGATTGATTAGAGTTGTATCCTAATATCAAAGTCTTAACATCAAAGTCTGTATTCTAATTAGTTACTGAAGTAGAGTTTTAACTCTTACCTCTAGAGTAGTTAATCTAAAAAGGATTTACTAGATAATATTACCTCAATATTAATTAAAATATTAATCTCGGTCTACTTAATTATTACGTGGGCCACATAAAGTCCAACATTCCCTTACTTGGCCTATATGATAACCCAAGAACTTAAATAGGTGATATTCAAATCCAAACTTTAATATGGTCATAAGTTACTCTAGCCAAACTCTCATCCAATTAAAGATTCAAATAGCATGAATCATGATGGTAGCATTCTAAAATGAATATTCCCTTCCATGTATTACAATGCATAATCATCTCTAAAAGAGCATTTTATGAGATAATACTTTATGAATGAATTTTTCGTAATCATTTAAGGTCTACTTGATATGTCAAATTTATATGCACAAATTAAAATATATCCATAAACTCTAAGAATGTAGAATTAATAAAATCAAAAAAGCCAAAATGCATCATGATAGAATTTAACTAGCCCTATATGTCCACATGAATTTTAAGCTATTTTGTCGACTTTGCTTTAGTCATGGGATCCACTATCATTAAATCTATACTGATGTGTTGGATATCCACTTATTGCTTCTTAATAGAATTTCTAACAACAAGTTACTTTATATTTATTTACTTGCTACGACTCTCACTTTTATCATTTTTAAAAAAGCATACCATATAAGAGTTGTCACAACATATCTTTAATGGCCTTGCTGACAACTCTCAAACTAGAGATAAAATATCTCAACCTTATTGCCTGTGATATTACTTTATAACGTAATTCCTTTGGCATCTTTTATAGTCTAAGGCTAGGATTACTTTAATATCTACTAAGCACTTCTACTATAAACCTTATGTCATATTTCGTATAAACCTGATCATATACAAGGCTCTAAGTCCTATATGCAAATGTAATGCATTTTATATGCTCTTTTTCCCAAATTATTTAGAGATATTAGCTCAAATTGGAATATCTCTTTCACAATTTTACGTTCTTATAGATGAATAGCTTTGCATCCTAATTCTTCCTAAAATTGTTTTGATATAGGCTTTTTGAGATAGACTTAATGTCTTTTTTTCAGACCTATCTCTATGAATCTATGGCCATGACATATGAAATTTCACCTAGATTCTTCATATCAAAGTTTTGAGAAAGAAAACCTTTGTCTCATGTAACAAAGCCAAATCACTTTTGCAAGGTAAATATCACCAACATATAAGACTAGAATTATGACTTTACTCCTACTGACCTTAAAGTACAAACAATGGTAAATAACATTTTAGTAAAACCAAGTGATGTCCAAATATTGTTAAACTTTACATGCCATTGGTGGGATGCTTCTTTTAGTCTATATATTGTTTTTTCAAAGAAACCTTCAGATAGAATCATGTATATCTCTTCTCAAGATCCCTATTCAAGTAAGTTGGTTTCACCACCATTTAATGTAACTTTTAATCAAAAGAAGCTAAAAAAGCTATGGTAATTCTTAATGAAACTTTCTTGAAAAATGCAGAGAAAGTTCCATGGTAATCAATACCTCCTTTGAGTGAAACCATTGACCAAAAGTCTAAAGTTATACCATTCAAAATTACCTAATGTAATTCAAAGAGTTATTGCGATTGATTTCATCTCTTTTATCATATATTTATGCCAAAGTGTGAAATTTTCACTATTTATGGCTTAATGAAAATGAGATATTTATGTCTAATATCAAAATCAGATGTTTATAAGTATACAACCAAATCATAGCAATGGCTAGTTTCTTACCCATTGGCTCACTTAATTCATTAATCATTTGTACATTTTGTACACTTTTAGTCATCAAGATTAATGATCTATTGTAAATGTCATACTTGATTTGATTGCTCTTTAGTTAATTCTGTATATTTGTTTTAAGAAACAATTAAGTCTTTTACAAAGATTAGTCTAAATGAATTTATTCCTTAACATAACTTTACGAGGAAAGTCACTCCCACTGGACTCATGATCCATAAAAAACTTAGCATTTCCAGCTTCAACAATTCTAGTTGAATATGAGAGATTTTTAAAATCTATACCACTTTAAGTTAATGGCATAACTTATAACTACTAACTGTTCTTGGATCCAATTTCCTTATGTTTAGGTTATAAGCCTTCGCTTTAACTGGATAACCCAAGTTTGCAAATGTCCTAAGCTAGATTTCAACTATT
>JAQSVH010000011.1:11140786-11152553 GCA_029448705.1 Adansonia digitata | reverse complement strand
GCAACCTTCTCTCTCTCATTGTTTTAACCTCCATGTAGGAAATATTGAATCACGATTAGCAAAATGAATGGATACCTTATTTTCTTCTATTACTCCCTGAATGAATAAGAGCCTTGTTGTATTAGTTCACAGAGGATGCCCATATTTAATTCAAATGAAAGAATCAATAATTTATGCTGTGTTTTGACATTAATGTGTCTTCTCTGGTTTTTGGTGTTGTGGAGTTAATTGGATAGAAATAATGCTAACTTGATGTGATAACTTACTTTATTGTGCTTCTATCGATTTTATAGGCGTTGTTATATTCGATTCATCAGGAAGGTCAATGACCGGAAAGGTGTAGAGGGTCAGGAAGAGACTAGAAAGGCTTTTGATTTTATGCTTAGCTATGTTGGTTTGTTTTCTCTTGAACCCTAAAACTTTTTGTTCTTTTGCAGTATGTATTGCTTATCTTATTAGTTTAGAAATTTTAGGAGTAAAAATGGAACATATATGTTTGTGTGTATCTGCTTGCGTACGTGTATGTATGCATTTCACTGCATTTCAAGATATCTTTAGCTAATCCTAGTGAGAGAGCCACAAGGCATGTTAGGTTCAGTGTTGTTAAGGCAAGTGCCTTGACATTGCACCAGATAACAAAAGCCTCTTACATCCTTTCAGGTGAGGGCATTTTTTCAGGCATGCTGTTCTGGTAAGGTGGTAGCCGGAAAAAAAAAAAAAAAAAGGAACTGCTTGATTGAAGTTCTCTTCAATTTTTTTATCTTTACATTTTTCAATAACTATGCCTTTAACAGCAGAAAAAAGGGATGATAACCAACTCTCTACTTCTCAGTATTTGAGATTCAACAACAAACATGGGGCCGTCAGAAAATCATGCATATTGTTCAACAAAAGAAAAAGAAAAAGAAAAAGAAAATGTTACATCTTTGGTTGGATAAAGTGGACTTTATTTATCAGAATTGTTTATCTTAAGCTTATCTTATATATGTACATAGACACATACAAGAACACCCACATATACATTTTGTGTCTTACTTCACTCAGGTGAATGTTTTTTTCTTTTTTTCTCCTTGCAACCCATACAATATAATGGTTCTAGTGCCTACGTCGCAGTTTGTGCCTTTGACAGCACTGGTTAGGTTTTCATGGTTATTACTTTGTGATTGGTACATAATGATTACTTGAATGGACATGGTAGGAATTACATTTAATGATACATAAAGGACTAAATATGGTTTGTATTATTAGAGACTTTGGCTTGAAATGACTGTTCTAAAATACTTAAAAGACTTAATGTTTCCCCTTTGTTAATGTTTCTAAATAATTTTATACAATGTAACTAGATGTTGATAAACATCCTTGGAATATTTAGTGCAGTTAATTATAATGAAACAAGGGAAGAAAGTCATGGCATCCGTTTTAACTACATTTCAGGGTTGTGATTTTTCAACAGAGAAATGAATGGTATTTCATTTATGATGTAAGATATCAATCATGAATCATACTGCATTGTATGTACGAGTTATGCTGACCATAAAAGAGTAGCATTTGAGATTAACACATTAATGTAACAGTGATTAACAGTTTTTTAGCATAATTTATTCTCATATTTGTAAACCTTTTTCTTAGTTCTTTTATGTTGTTTCGATTGTGAGAATCTTTAGTGTCTTGTCCCTTGTTCTTTGACATGGAGCCCTTCATCCATAACTGTTATGTTTTAACACCTAAACGTGCAGGTCACAGATTTTAAGTTATCCTTGAATAGAAAAGCACTTTCAGTCAACAAGTGTTTTACTTATATCATTCTAAATAATAATGAAAAGCATTCTAGAAAAGGTCTAGGGATTTCATCATGCTGGGATATAATTTGGTTAAAAGTAGGAAGCATGTGGCTAAAAAATTTCATTTTTAACGTTATTGAGTTGCTAAACTTGATTATCTATGCATTAGAAAAAAGAAAAAAAAATAGTAGGAAATTTTGAAGCAAAATGACATAACAGAACCAGGAAATCTTGACTAGGGTTGCCAAAGCAATCAAGCTAAGTGAATCAATCACCCTTTAATTGCAAGCAGAATTAGCTTGAAAGGTTTCATTGTGCTACGCTCTAAATTGAATCATGAAAGTAAAAGAATTTACTAAACAGATCAACATAATATAAAAGGAGTTCAAAAGTATAGACAAGGATGTGCAATATCATATGGGCATTTTGAAAGTGCAATTTTCAAAGAATTAGGATGAGGAAACAGTCATAATATTAAAAAAAAAAAAAAAGCACATGCATTATTTCTTGTTTATTACGGAAGTTGAACATTTTAAGCTAAACGTTTTGAACTATATATTAAAATCATTTAGAAGAATGTTGTTTTCATAAATGGTTAAAAAAAAATTTATAAAGATCATATTAATTCTTTGAAAGGACCTATTTTGTAAATGGTTGATAGTCTTCGAATTTGGCTAGTACTGCTATTTTAATTCATTTTACTTTCATCTACAGCATCATATCAATGTGGTAGCACCCATTCTAGAAAACTCTAATAACACCTCAAACTTTGAAGTCTCTCCTGCATGGATTGGTGCCACTTGTGGTCAAATCAAACAGCCATGAGCTGGCATTTACGACAATAATAATTCTTTCTTCTTTAGTATGAAACAGTTTGTGGTAAATGGTGGTATTATTTTTGTCTCTTTATTAGCTGTATTTACCTTGTGTCTCTTCATCCATGTCTGAATTAGCAAAAAAAATTTTATTTAATTTTTTTTGTTGTATCTGGTGGTATTCAGTATCTTTCTGATTGTGGTAGGATTGGAAAATGTGGTTAGGAAACTATAGTTACTCGAAAACTAGTTTGTATTGAAAACATTGGACCCATTTGGCAATAAACTTGTGAGCCAAAACAGCTTTTGGGAGTCAAACATGGTGCAAACTAGACCTAAAACGAACAATAAACTTTAACAAATTTTGAATTCTCTTGACCAATCTCGACTCCAGAGACTTCAATTCAAAACTAATTCAGCAGAATGATAATTGGAGTAAAATTTAACTCTCAATTTGACGTAAACAAACTGTCAGCTCTGATGTAACTGGAATCATCATGCCCAAAACAAACCATGGTGTCTAAAACTGTCTTCATGTTGCTTCTAGTAGATCATAAAAGGGGTGCTTACTGTAATGGTGCCCTTTATTCCTGATGGCCCACAGTGAGGAAATACTGCTGTGTCATAATGATCCTTGTTTAGATGTTTGAACCTTTTTTTCCCCCAGAAATATGAGTAGAATCTAAAGGGGCCGATTATCTGTAAGCTTTGCTGTCTGCTCCCACATATCGATGGTGTTGTATCATCCAGTATGTGTTCAATTTTTAATATTAAGTCAAGTGCTAAACTAAAAATCTTGTGTTAACCAAAGCAGTAGATTGAATGATTAAAGTCAGATCCTATAGTTATTTCTGGATTGTTTGAAATTTAGTGGAAGGTAGTTAGATGGCATGCATGTTATTTACTTAATTTAGTTAATTTATTTATGTTCAAACTATCATAAAAGATTAATCTAGTTAATCAAACAGTTTAACGTGCATTTCGAAAAACATATATTTCTGGAAATAGGGTTTTCTGTTCAATACACTAGACTATATACCCTATTCAGAAAAGTAATTCTCCATATTTCTGATGCGTATGTTATCAGGAGCTGACATAGCATCTGGACCTGTATGGATGGAGTACATTGCATTTTTAAAATCACTGCCGGTTGGTGAAGTTCTTTGCCTATATTTTTCATTACCATAAACTTCTATTCACCTTTTATGTGTGTATGTTATTTTTTATTTAGAAAGAGATGGCTTGCAGGCTGCAAACACTCAGGAAGAGACACAGCGAATGACTGCGGTGCGAAAAGCTTACCAGAAAGCTATTGTCACTCCAACCCATCACATTGAACAGCTATGGAAGGATTATGAGAATTTTGAAAATTCTGTTAGCCGTCAGCTGGTAAAGTTTTGCATCATGTGAATTTTTTTTAGTTGCATAGTTGCTAGTTTGTTGCTGGTGCATGCTCACCATGTAAATTTATGCCAATGCCATACTTATTACCTTATTGGGCAGGCCAAAGGACTTCTCTCTGAATATCAACCAAAATATAACAGTGCAAGGGCTGTATATAGGGAACGGAAGAAATATGTGGATGAAATTGATTGGAATCTGCTTGCTGCGCCACCTACTGACTCCTGCAAGGTAATCTCCTGCAAATTTTCTACCTTTTCTTTTTGGTTTTCCTTTTTTTCTGTTGTCTCATTGAAGTTCGTTGTTTAGTACATACACGTATATCTGGGTTGGATGTATAGGGGTAGCCCTAAGTATTATAGAACTGCTGTAAAACAAGCGTTTCTGATGCAACATCAAGAATTGCAAACGATTGAGAAAGATGAGAGAATTATGAGTTATAAAATGTTATCATATTGGGTTAATATTAATAGAATGGGGATTTCTTGGAAGTTTTCTGTTTAAGTGGAATTTTGTTTGCTAGTCTTTGATTTTGGTTAGAATTTGCAAGAACTTTGGCAGTGAGAAGTTTAGTATCATGTAGAAGTATTAGTCCAACATAATACTCTTTTATGTCTTTCTTCTATGAAACTTAAAAGGTGAGAAATGACAAAAAACTCTTAATTATTTCTGTATTTCTCGAGTAGCAATTTAAGGTGGTTGCTGATCTGAATTTATGTTTTTGAAGTGCTGAAATTAAACAAGAAACAGAAGAAAAAAGATAAATTCTAGGTTTAAGAGCTAAAGGTCCTTTAATACCTGGAGTTGACTGCTTCACATAATCTATATCTTTACTTGATTTATATTTTATGAATTTGTTGACTCCTAGTATGATAATGGACTCTATTTAATAATTTGATTTACTGTCAGACATCTCTTGGAACAAAGTAAGACAATATAGCATTAAAACATATGTAAAGGACATAAGGCCTTAGCACTAGTGCACTATGGTCCAGCTAATATTCAGCAGACTTCTAAAATTGAACTGAAGCCCGGTAAAAATAAGATCTACGACTTTCTACCAACAAACATAAAATCAGTACTTCTTCTCATTTAATAGAAAGTATGCAAATTTTGAAAATTTTCTCAGCAGTGGACATCTGCTAAATTAATGCTTCATCATTTTATCTGCCCTGCGCTTTGTTTTAAGGTCTTTCATAGGCAGTTTCCGGCATGAAACCTTGCAGATAGTAACCGTGATAGTTGTTCAGGAGTTTGGACAAAATAAGTGCTAAAATAGGCAAAAAGTTCTGAATTATGAAACAAATATTATTAGGTTTATGTGCATATAAATGGCATGCAAATAGGCTTCATAAGAACAAGTAGTGACCAGTCAAAGTTTGTAAGGTTGCAATGTCCATGTTGATTGCTTTGTGGTGTGATATAGTGATACACAGGTGGCTGATATAACTTACAACAGCTGCTTATTTTGAATATCCAAATACTATTCATTGAAAATATTACATTCTTAGTTGCTGTATTTTCTGATGTCTCGTTGTTATCTTACAGGACCAGATGCAATGGATTGCATGGAAGAGACTTTTAGCTTTTGAGAAGTAAGACACAAAGCATTCCTTCCACACCTTTCCTTTTCTATGATTGAATTTCAGCTATGGTGAAGATTCTTTGACTTGAGCATTACCATTGTAGCTATTTACTATTTTTTTATTAAAAAAATGATCTTTATAATTTATGATATGAGATTTGATTTCTTATTTTAATTCATTGTTTTTGGACATTGATTTATTTAGTTCTAGTGAGTTTAAATATCATTCAAATGGGAATAAGTTGAGCAGTTGCGTGAGATGTCATTAATTTCTATATTTAGAAGGTGGAACACTTCAAGAGCAAAGCAAGTATTTGTTGACTGCTTTTATATCTGTATCATTGTCATATTCGTGAATTGTTATATTTTAGTGGTTTGCAACATTAGTTTCCTTATTCTCTGATGTCTCTGTAACAAAATAATTTAGACAGGGCATTTTTTAATCAGATTATGAACATATAAATAGCTGAAGGCTTATGGTTAGTGGGATGAAAGTGCATCTTTTCCTGCACTCTTGAATGCTAATACGTACAAACCTCTTGAATTCAACTGTGTTTCAGAGGAAATCCTCAAAGGATAGACAGTGCCTCCAATAAGCGAATTATATTCACGTATGAACAGGTAGCTGAATATTCAGTACTTCATTAATGATTAATGTAAGAACTTTCTGCTGTGACTTATGCAATACTAATTTTCATCCACTTGTGTCTAATATTGATATCTTTTTTCTAGACATCTTCTGTATCGGTGCATATATGCCTTATTTGGGAAATCTATGGGGTCAAACTCACACTTATCTCTTAGCTTCCATTTGCAGTCACGTTTGGTTCTTAATTATTGCTAATTGCTTTTTGCATTAAGAAAAGCTTCTACAAACCGAAGCTACTATTAAAGGGCAAAATCATGTTCGATCAAAGAATTAAAAGAAGAAAGAAAGTGGCTAAAATATTATACCCGTTTAAGTATAACTGTACCTTCTAGAATAAAAATTTACTTCACCTTAACAGGTGCAAGGAATACACTGTGCCTTAAGTGTCTGGGCACATGGCTTGACTACATCAGATGATATGTTAAGAGTGGGCCGTCAACTAACCAGTAGAATAGTAATTGGGGTTATTTGTGTTCTTTATAAATTTTTTGAAGGCTACCTGATGTATCCATACTGAAAGCTGACAAAACAGTATTCTTGACAACAGAAAAATATTTGTTGTCATTCCATGGTTTGCTCTATTGAGATACGATTGCTGGAAATCTTTTTTTTAAAAGCAATTTTGCTAGTGTAATCAATGTTGTCAAGGGCACAAGGCAAACTCAGGGTGTTAGAACCTCAATATTCCTTGAGGCGCAAGGCACAAAAAGTGCTTGTCTGAGTGAAGTGCAATATGTATAGTTGTATGTATGTATATATATATATATATATACGCATACATATATATATATATCTGTAATAAGCTTAAGATATATAATTCTGTTAATAAATTCTAAAGAGTGATCCACTTGTATCGGACAAAACATGCAAAATTTCTTTTTTCGGACAATATGCACCGTTTCCTTATTGTCTCAAGTTTGTTGTTGAGTTCTCAAACAATGAGATGTAGAGAGCTTGATATTGTCCCTTTTTATTGTTAAGTGGCAAATTTAATGAAAAAAAGATAAATATGAAAGCAAGTGAAATTTATTCAAGCGAGCTTTTCTTGTACCTATTATCATGCAAAAGAAGTGCAACTAGGTGTACTTGGCCTGTGCCTAATTAAATGCGCCCACCACCTAAAAAGGGCTGAGGTGCTTTTTTTGTTTAGTGCTAAAGTGCAGCACCAAGGCACGCCTAGGCACATGCCATGACAACATTGAGTGTAATGACAAAGGGGTGCTAGTTTCTTCTATGAATAGGTAAAGGGAATGAAATATTCTCAAAAATCTTTAATCTATATAATGATAAAAAGGTTTTATAAATTTGCTTTCTTATTTTTCTCTGTAGTATTTTCTTTCAATGAAAAAATTGTTAATAATTATACCCCTTAGGGGACCATTGAATTTTGTTAGTTTGTAGTGATTATCCATAGATGCATGGACCATTAGTTCTTGTTTATCTTTATTATTTCCTGGCCAGGTGTTTTTCTTTTACTCGTCCTTTGTGTTTATCAACATAATGTTGTTTGCTGCATTCTCATGTACCCAGTGTCTGATGTATTTATACCATTATCCTGATATATGGTATGACTATGCTACATGGCATGCAAAAAGTGGCTCCATGGATGCTGCAATCAAGGTGTTTCAGCGAGCCTTGAAGGCTCTTCCTGGTAATTGGTTCTCTTCTCTTTAACTGGAAACTTGTTCAGAATATTTGTAGTAACTAACTTATTCTCATGTGTATCTAGCTTTGCCTGGAGTAGCCCTGTTGCCCCTTCAGTCACCTTTTATAACTTTTCCATCTGTTTTCTGGTTGCTTTATTATCAGATTCAGAAATGCTAAAGTATGCATATGCAGAACTAGAGGAATCCCGTGGAGCAGTCCAAGTATGATGATTGCTCAATATTTCTACTTAAAGCTGTTGAACTATTGGCTCTTTGCCTTTTGACTTGCTTTTCCATTGATGCAGTCTGCAAAGAAATTATACGAAAGCCTTTTGAGGGATGGTGCCGAGACTACAGCACTAGCACATATACAAGTAAGGAAGTTATTGGTTGTTAAACGTAGTACTTTTATCTATATAGTGATGATAATGCTAAGGATAATATTTAGGTATAGTGCAGGTAAGACTGTGCTTAAGTTACCTCCTTGTTATTAAACACGCTTGTGGTTTTATTACATGATTAAAACTAGAGGACTGAGCCTCTCCAAGTGCAAATTTTGGAGGACCATGTACTTTGGTTGTTGTCTTTAAACTGAGATTAACTTTCTCCAAATTTTATGCCTGAAGTGTTTGTCCTTAAATGGCCTATAAGAAGTTCTGAAAATATGTACTTATAACTCTAAATTTTTTCAGTTTAATAATTGACTTCATATGTTTTCTTGCTGCAGTTTATCCGCTTTCTAAGAAGGAATGAAGGTGTTGAAGCAGCTCGGAAGTATTTCTTAGATGCTCGCAAATCACCTAGTTGCACGTACCATGTTTATGTTGCTTATGCATTGATGGCCTTTTGTCTTGACAAGGACCCAAAGGTGCTATTCATTTCATTTCCTCCAAAAAAAAAAAAAAAAGAAATTCACTAACTTGTAATATGACAGCTCATATGTGTGGGAAGCGATTGGAATAAAAGAACACTGCTACATAAGATGATGGTTACGAGAACCATTGATTTTCTTGTACCTTACATTTCTTCTCCGTCCACAACTATAGTTTGGTGGAGGTTTAATGTTTGAACAATGATTCAAACAGAATTGACTATTTTCCAACCAAAAAATACCCAGTGATTTATTTACACAAAAAAAACCACTATCGGCATAACTTTTACTGTTACTATTCTTTATGCAGGTTGCTCACAATGTTTTTGAAGCAGGATTGAAACAGTTTATGCATGAGCCTGCATACATCCTAGAGTATGTTTATTGTTCAATTATTTATATTGGTATATTAGTCCTTCGATACCGTAGGAATTTGTTTCTCTTGATATTTTCTTGAAAATCCTCATTGTTAGTAAAAGCATTCTATATGTTAGGTCTTAGACCTGAAAGTGCAAGTTCAAGATTTCATGGCAGTAAAATTTGAGCTGAGTCACCAACAGCCATGTAGCGCATCTGTAGAGTGCTGAACTCTTAGTTCTAATGACCAAGGTCAAACCTTGGCAACCTTAATTATCCAAAAAAAAGTTTGAGCTGACTCAAGTGTTAATTCCTTTTGTCATATTTACACTTGTTGCTTCAACGGCTAACGAAACAAGAGTTTTACTTTTGAATCCAGATCATTTAAAGTTCATGTTTGTTTAATTACTGCTTAGATCCTTTTCATTGGGATTGATTGGACGGAACGTGACATATTCATTCATTTTTTTAAAAAAAATTTGGACAATTATTTTTGTAGTTGGTCATGTCATCTTATGAAGTTATAATAACGTGCAAATCTTCTACGTTTGAAGAGTAATTACATGAACCTCCCTTTTAGAGTTCTCAATTTAAGTTCCTAGGCCTACAGTGTTAGTGAAATCGGGTTTTTAGTCTTGAAAGAGAAGATTGTTGAGAGGAACAATAGAGAAGAACAGCATATCCCCTGCATGTGGCTCAAGTGGTGAAGGCCCAGTTGAAATATAAATTCTATTCTGTTGTTTGCCGTTATCATTTTAAATGCTAAATATATTGGTTTCCTATGAAAGAATGTTATGTGCTGCATCACCAATTTTTCTGCATTCTACTTTACATTAGTGCATTTTTGGGCGCTACTGATTAGTGTGCCTTAGTTGGTTTGAGGTGTTGTGAACTTGAGTGCACCACGTGTGCTTTGGATGTGATCAACTCGTTCTTAAATGTACTAAATGTCTTCATATTTTTTATCTGCTATTCATTGTCTTCTTTGCAATTAATGCTGTACAGTATGGATAAAGACACTGTTATATTCTGATATATGCAGATATGCAGATTTTTTGTCTTGTTTGAATGATGACAGAAACATCCGAGCACTATTTGAGCGAGCATTGAGCTCGCTACCACAAGAAGAATCTATTGAGGTACTCTATTGAACTTAATTTGTATGTAAAACTGATAAAGACTTAAATTTGTCCTATTTTAATAAATAAACTTACGGTGGAACCATACCAGAAAATGATTAAAATCTGTTTCTTCTTCCGAATAATGTGGAGCACCCTAGGACTCTGCTTTTTTCTTGGAGAAGTTGAATTAAGTTTGTTTATAGTTCCTACTTAGTAATGATAGGTATATGCTTATCTGATATAGTCCCAGATTAACAGCTTTTGATATTGTCCTCTTCTGTCTCAGATGATGGATAATGTTTAAAAGGGATTCGTTTTAAGGTTATAAGGACTGAAATCGGGTGTAATTCCCTATAGATACATATGTGATGGAATGGGTATACATTGACCGCATAAAGAGTGAGAAATGAGATGTCTGAATATGGCCAGCAGCTGAAGGAGGGTTGTAGTTCTTTATTGCCCATTTCCATGGAGTTGACTGTGGGCATAATTAGTTAAATCACAACAGAATAAGGTATGGGTTAAAGGTGCAGTGAGATTTAGCCCTAACATTTCAAGAATGCTTAGAATTATGGCCATCCTGTGCCATTGTAATATCCAAATTTACGGTGAAATGGAGTAATCATGGTTCTAAACCTGCAAGCTCAATCCGTGTTATAGAAAGATTTGAGGCTTCAAGCTACATGCTGCAAAGCATTGGCATAGTTTAAATTGAAGTTTGGTATGCACATTTCCAGCCAGTGATATCTTGGTTGGGAGCACTTTTTCCATATAATTGGTAGGAAAAATGCAATGAAACTCCATATTTGCACAACATCTAAACCTTTCCAAAAAAATTAAAAAGAAAATCAGAAAAAAGGCTGATACATATTTTCACATTTATAAATATGTTCAATCGCTTTATAGCTATAATGTTTGATCATCTACAGGATAAAATGTTGGGGTTTAGTGCTAGAAATTGCGGTGGTAACTTAGCAAATAGGTATGGAGACCTGCCGAAATTGCTTTATACATGATATTTATGATCTGATATTAAACTTCCATACGCAAATGTGATCGAGATTTCTTATGCTTTCAAAATGCGGAAACATTGAAGAAAAAGATTGCATAAAAATATTTGTGCAATATTCTTGAAAACAGAGTTCTCAGAATAAATTGACCAAAATCTGCTCTTTTCTGTCCTTGCAAAGTGTTGGTGAATGGTAAGAGGTATCATAGAAATAACCAAAATATTATTAAATAGGCCCAATCTATTTGATTGATTACGAAACAGCATTTTACCTCTCTTTGGTGGAAGGAATACCTAACACTATAAATAGCTTTGCACATTACTCATCAAAACCTTCGGTCCTCATTTCCTCCTGCATGATGTATTTAGGTTTTATTTTTCTTTTAGAGGCCAAAACCTATAAGAAAGATCCTTTGTAGTTTATTATCTACTCTTACTCTCTTCTTTAAACGAGAGAGCATCTGCTTTCTTATCTATTTCAGATAAATACTTACACAGCCTTTATTTTAAGGTTTCTTTTAATAATAGTTTA
>JAQSVH010000011.1:11114527-11125538 GCA_029448705.1 Adansonia digitata | reverse complement strand
CTGAGATGTTGAGATATTGTAAGATTTAAGAATTGACGTTGAAATTTCTCTTGGTTTGGGACAAGAAAATTAAAAAACAAAAAAACAAAAAAGGTGGAGCTGAGATCATTACTACATTATTTGGATACTACCTATTAAAGATGTGTCAGTACTTGTGCCGGCATGTACTCCTGGATTTTAATTATATTATTATTGTTATTATTTTTTTGGTGTTGAATGAAAATGTTTTGGACCATGCAGGTTTAGTGTGTTGGGTTTGCATGAGTTTGATAGTGATCGAAAGAGGATGTCTGTTTTATTGGGGTTCCCTGACAAATCTGTAAAGGTGTTTGTAAAAGGCGCTGATACATCAATGTTTAGTGTCAGAGATAGATCAATGAATATAAATATAATAAGCACAACCGAAGCCCATCTTTACTCTTATTCCTCATTAGGTTTGAGAACACTTGTTGTTGGGATGAGAGAACTGAGTACTTCAGAATTTGAGGAATGGCACTCGGCATTTGATGCAGCAAGCACTGCTTTAATGGGTAGAGCCAGGTTGCTTCGGAAGGTTGTGAGCAGTATAGAAAACAATCTCTGCATACTGGGTGCCTCAGGTATTGAAGATAAACTGCAACAAGGAGTGCCGGAAGCCATTGAGTCTCTTAAAACAGCCGGGATCAAAGTATGGGTGTTGACTGGTGACAAGCAAGAAACTGCCATATCAATTGGATACTCCTCAAAGCTCTTGACAAGTAAAATGACTCAAATTGTAATCAACAACAACTCTACAGATTCATGCAGAAAGAGTTTAGAAGATGCCATCATCATGTCCAAGAAACTCATGACTGTAGAAGGCACTTCAAATAACACCAGTGGAACTTTGGGAGCTGTTATAACTCCTGTAGCATTGATTATTGATGGTACCAGCCTGGTATATATTCTTGATAGTGAACTCGAAGAAAGAGTAAGGAGTTGCGGACTTGCCTTTGCCTTCTCTTTTCTCTTTCTGATATCCTGCATGCTGATGTGACATTTTTCGCCTTTTCTTGCAGCTCTTCCAGTTGGCCTGTAATTGTTCCGTGGTTTTGTGTTGTCGGGTGGCCCCGTTACAGAAAGCTGGAATTGTTGCCCTTGTAAAGAAGAGGACTGCCGACATGACACTTGCTATCGGAGATGGTAATCATCATTCTCTTGATTTTCTATCTTCAATCTTATATCTGCTTTCTTTTTGGTGGTTTGGGCTGATTTAAGAAATACTACTGGATACTTGACAGGTGCTAATGATGTTTCAATGATCCAAATGGCGGATGTCGGAGTCGGCATCAGTGGCCAAGAGGGTAGGCAAGCTGTAATGGCATCGGATTTTGCAATGGGGCAGTTCAGATTTTTAGTTCCTCTTTTGTTGGTCCATGGCCATTGGAATTACCAGAGGATGGGCTACATGATACTTTACAATTTTTACAGGAATGCAGTGTTTGTCCTTGTTTTATTTTGGTAAGTTATTGTTGGATAGAGTGCTTGCTCAAATCTATAATTTATTCTTGTACAAAATGCCGATATTCAGCCTGCATTAGGTGGTTGACCGTATGGGTGGTTTAAGTGAACCCTGATTTTCACCTGAATAGTTGTATCTTTTGGTAATTACCAACTATGTTGCTCCAACTCTTGATTTTTCTTGAAGCACCCATACCCAATGCATTCCGGACATGTGTATGGAGATATGATCCTCTAAGGACCCTCCAAATACATGAAAATTTTGGGAAGAATTGAATATACCTTTGTCAAACGCATACTCTGATATGGCACTCACACTCAAGTCTGAGTAACATAGCTTACTAGCTCGGCCAAAAGGGGGATTGAGGCAATAAAATGTCATCACTATGTGCACATATATATATATATACACACACACATATAGGTGATGTTTTACTTGTATGCTTCTCTTATATTAGTGATTTAGTCTAGCCTATTCCCCCAAAACATAAAAATGCAAAATTCTTCCTTCTGCTTAATTAGGATAAAGATAATTGTATTTTGATTCTAGTTGGTTCAAAATCGTAGTATACAATTAATTCAGAATAAAAGTTGAATCACATTTTTGTCAATTAAATTAAGATTTCACCTGTGGATGATTATATTTAACTTCTCTTTGTTCTTTGCAGGTATGTTCTCTTTACTTGTTTCACTTTGACCACTGCAATCACCGAGTGGAGCAGCGTGTTGTATTCCATAATCTACACATCAGTTCCTACAATCGTTGTCGGTGTTCTTGACAAGGACCTAAGTCGAAGGACTCTTTTAAAGTACCCTCAGCTGTATGGGGCCGGGCACAGACGAGAATGCTACAACAAAAGACTTTTTTGGATCACGATGATCGATACTTTCTGGCAAAGTGCAGTTGCCTTTTTTATTCCGCTCCTTGCATACTGGGGCAGCACCATTGATGCATCAAGTATAGGAGATCTTTGGACTCTTGCAGTTGTTATATTGGTTAATTTACACTTGGCCATGGATGTCAACCGCTGGAATTGGATAACTCATGCGGCCATTTGGGGATCTATAATTGCAACTTGCATCTGCGTCATCGTTATTGATGCTATACCATCTTTAGTTGGTTACTGGTAAGTCCCTTTATCATCGGATTTATTTTCTGTAGTTCTATTTGCTTTAATTGAGCACGTTAAGTTCGGTTTAACTTGCTGGAGCATGTTGAGATAAAAACTTTTTGACGCTTAACCCCATAAAATACCTTAAACATTGGGTTTTTTCCTTGCCTGCTAACACGAGAAAACTAATTTCTGCAAGATACATTAATACACATAGATGACGTGGTGGTGAATAGGTGGATTTGGGTTGAACCAACTTATGATTCAGGTCATTTTGTGTTAGGATTTCAATGTGTTTGGCTTATCTCGGTTTGTTTGTTTTGGATTCGAGTTTCTTCGGGTTTGGAGGTTTGACTTTTTAATTATCTCAGGTCAAATTAGGTTTGGCTGGGTTTTCAGGTTTGGTATATTTTGCCACCTCTATGTATCATATGGATATGCCTTTGTGTGTTTGTGTGGGTGCTTATGAACATGCATATAAATATATGTACACGCCTGCATGTAAGTATTATCATCCCTAAGTTTTATGGTTTCTGAGTACTTGGTAGCCATCCTGAGGTTAGGACATCTCAATTATGTCCTGTAATCCTGTTGGCCTTAGAAACTATCTTATTCAGGTTCGGATGTGTCTCAGATGCAGGTATTTGTCTGACACAGTTATGTTAAACTCTTTCCATGTATTTAGAGGGCATTGGAGGGTTATATCCCCATAACATGTCCAGAAATGTGTTGGACACAGTACTTAAAGAAAAACAAAAGTCACAGCAACATAGCTTAGGAAAAAGGGAAATAATTATTCATGGTAAAAAAATGTACTTCATTGATTCTATGCTGCTAATGAGATCTATAAATTAGTACCCCAACTATGCATTTTGATTGATTGACATCTGCAATTTCTGTTGTATATATTTTTTGACCTTTGGCAACCGAAATGATTCAACAGGGCCATCTTCGAAATAGCGAGGACTGGATTATTTTGGTTGTGTTTGCTTGTCATCATTGTAGCCGCTCTAATTCCTCGTTTTGTCGTCAAAGTTCTTTCTCAGTTGTACACACCTTGCGATGTTCAGATCGCAAGGGAAGCTGAAAAGTTTATGCCTCGGATTGAATCCGGACCTGTAGAACTAGAAATGAATCCAATCTTGGATCCTCCAAGGAGATGAAAGGTCATTTTTTCTTTCCTTCTTCACTCTTTTTTTTTTTGTAACAGATCGAGCTCTTTAGGCTTTTGTGGATTATTTTTCTTCGTCACAGGATTTTCATTGTTCATCATCCGAAGGATAGAATTAGTACACCTTAGATTTGCAGTTTACATTTTTATATCATATAAAATTATTTAATGTAGATTAGCATTGTTCACAGAAAAGAGAACCATGCACAGATTTTTTATACATGAAAAATTCAATGAAATGCAGTTTGATTGTCAGTTTTTGTTGTCCATTCTTGACTGTCTGAATTAGCATATTTGATATACTTGTTTTAATCCTTAAATCTTTTTGTAAGAAGCTATGCTGCTCGAACTCCGGTGTGAGTATCAGATACAGATGTATTCAATACGGGTATATTCAAAACTTTTAAAGTTCTTCTAAGTATTTGGAGGGTCCTTGGAAGGCTTATACCTATACCCGAAAACATGTTGGACACGAGTATTAGATGTGAGTATTTCCAAAACGAAAAAACTTAAAAGAGTCGAAACAATGTAAGTAAGAGGTACCAACATCAGTTAATCGTCCAATGACGGCGGCAACGGCCTTTTCGACCGGAGAAGTGAGAAATCTTAGTTCAATTAAGGCAATGCCAGAATTGGCTCATGAAGTGTTCTAAAACACACAAACTTGCATAATTTAATTTGAGAACCCAATAATAATAATAATAGAGAGGATTGTAGTTATTGGATGCTAAACTGTTATGTAAAAATGGAGCAATGGAATTTTATGTTATTCGGATTCGAAAGTGAGTGTCGGATAATTAGTATATATTTGATATAAGTATATTTAATTTATTTTTGAATTTTTTTTATATATTTGGAGGATCATATCTTCGTACACTTGTTTGAATATGTGTCGCACACAAGTATTTCAAAAAAAAAATAAAGAGTTAATCTAACATATTGAAAAATCATAAGTATCTATGTATACATGTGCATATTTGAACTCGTACTAGTGAAATAGTTTGTGTGATAAAACTGTGGGATTTTTAAGTAAAAAACAATTAATATCTTATAGGTTCAGGGCAATTATCCACAACTAGAATCAGACAATTGTCAATCAGAATGTGAGCTATTATTGCACCATGAAAGCTGTAATGATGATTAACCTTCAAGAAATTGAACTCGTCTAAATCTTGGAGACTCGGACAATATTTACTATAATAGATCATGATAACATTTATTATTTATGTCATAATTATAATAAATATAATGTAATTAAAAAATATATTTATGATCACAATTTAAATATGTACAAGCACAATCAATGAAGCATAGTTTGACGGGGGGAAACATTTGACAAAGTTGATAAAATGTTGAAACTAATTTCCTTATTATGCCTTACATTACATCTGTATATAAAATTAATGAACTTAAAAGTACTTGGTAGATAGATGAACATCAAATTTAAAGGCTACATACAATTATAAAGATGATGGTAGAGTTAGGTGATGGATGTGGTGAGAATCAAGTCGCCATGGATCCTGAAGTTGAGCTGCAAATTGCAAAGTCCAAAGCACATCTTCGATGGAAGGCCGATCAGCTGGCTCATTGGAAAGGCACCTCAGGCATATCTCCACCACTGTCTTCAACGATTCAGCTGAGCATTCTTTGATAATTGTTGGATCCACTATGCTCTTTCTAGCTCTATCATCCATCTTATTGCTTACTTGTAGCTGCCACACAATCACCAACCAAATCTATCATCTTTAATTTTATTTTTCTTTTTATGGAGAATAGGGGAAAGAAGGTTACAGATGTTAAAATTCGAATACCAAATTTATTAAATGCCATGTCTTAAAGATGGTTTCATGGATCAATTGAACAAAGCTTTGTGTTTCATCTTTAGTTTTATTCATATATTTAGGGTTTTGTTATTCGTATTTCATTTTTCCTAAAGTATTTGTATTCATCACCTATCTTCGACATATATTTAAATATGGATATGAGGTATAATCCTTTAATTATATGAAAAATTTAATTTTTTTTAAAATACATGTATTAGACACAATCTCGTATCTGGCATTTACTCCAAATATCATAGGGTTCAAAATAGGTTCAAAGTAGAAGTGTTCGTGGACTGAGCTTGGGTATAAGTTTTTTTCAATTTAGATTGATCCGAATTACTAATTAAAAAATAATTTTTTATTTAAATTTATAAATTTTTATATAATCTTTTTAATATTATTTTAAATACTGAAACAAATTTTCAGCCTATCCGATCCAATACGAACCCAAACAAAAAAATAAAAAAAAATTTTAAATTGTGATCAGATCCAACCGATAAACACTTCTAATTCAAAGACATCAAAGTTGTTTTGTTAGCCTTAAACCTAAAGAAAACTGAAAACCAAATTCAAATGCAAATTTGTTCTTATTTGTCATATGGATTCAAAAAACAGAAAGTAGAAGCTATGGAAACTCACGATATCTTTTACGACCGTGACCTCATTTTGGGAAATGATTGGCCTTCCGACAAGAATTTCCAATAAGATTACGCCTATGTCATGGATATCATCCTTCTCGCCATGATTTGCCCTGAATATATATGATCACAAAAAATGAGACCGTCGCTAGGACTAACACAAAAAATTAATGTGACTGACAAAATAGATATGATAATTTATGTATTTGTATTATTTTTTAATATCATAATAATGTTTTAAAGTATTATTTATTTATATAAATTTTGATAATTTAATAATTTATTTTATATAGATTTTGATATATTCGTGTATCCATGTCGCATTAGTGTTATTTTTTTGTATTATGTCATGTTTTATGTCGTGTTCTAATTATTTTTTGCATCGTATTTATATTGTGTCTAATATTACAGAAGACAACTTGCAGAATTTCAATAGAATGAAGTACGTACCTTCTTCGAACATTTGATTTTAGTCCAGGGGAAGAAACTCCAGCACCCGCCTGAAAGTATTCAAGTTGAGCGATTGACTCCAAGAACTTACTTGGGTAACTATGGAAAACGATCCCGAACTATATATTTTTTAACGATTTGATATAATGGACTAACTTCGTTATATAAAATACTGATATGACATGGTTACTTAGTGCTAAGCCATGTCAGTATTTTATAAAACGGTATCAGTCCATTGAGTTAAGTTGTTTGACAGAAATAAAGTTTAGATGTCCAATTATGAATTTTTTTCTTTAGATATAAAATTGTTAAAAATTGTATAATTCGGGATCAATTTACGTATTAACCTAACATTATTTAAATTAAATGAACAAAGTATCCAAAAAAAAGAAAAAAAGAGAGAAGAGGTTGAAAATGATCAAATACCATTCCCCTAATTTCAGCTAAAAGAGGGAGGTTGTAACTGCTAATCTTTGCATGAAAATTTTGATCCAACAAAACATCAGTTATCTTGAGATTATTGGAAAATACTCCTGGTAGAATCCCTGTATGGAGGAATTGAATCCCCTTTGCTACCCCTATTGCAGCTGCTATTCTTTGTGTCCAATTCAGCCTTTGCCCTGCTGCTAATCCTTCTGCGAAAACATAGATTGTTAAGAGTCAGTGATAGGGTACATGAAAGTATGAAAATTAATCGTTAACCGTGAGGTTTTTTTGGTAAAATACGAAAGTGATTTCAATCTCTAATAGCTTCAATTACCAAAAAAAAGTGTAAAAGTTAACATAGGTCTGTCAAGTAGACCTGTTCATGGGCTGGTAGCCCCTTGACCCAACAGACCCAGCTTGTACTAGGTCGGGTTTGAAGATGGCTTTCCTCAATTCCGATATTACTTAGTTCTTATATGCTTGCCAGATTAGATAGACCACAGGTTTCGAGTTCAATAGTTCGATCAGTCAATCTAATCCGAGTTTTTATTCAATATATTTGTCTCATGCTACGGATATAATTGATATTAAGAGTCAATAAGAAAGGTCCTTACCAGAGATGGAAGCTCTCAATGTGCCATTTGGAACAAACTCGAATACGAGATATATGACGTTCACAGTTGAATCATGTGGGCAACACTCAAAACAGTGTCCAATGCAACTAACCAAGTGGTTATGTCTGAGCTTTGAGATCATCTCAATATGGTGCGTATATGTTTGCGGGCTATGCTTCTTTCTCATCTTTAAACTTCTAATGGCAACAACACGTCCATCACCAAGCTTCCCTCTGTAAATCTGACATTACTTTGTAGAGCATGTAAGAAGTTTGCTCTTGAATTCATGTATGTATTATGATCTAACTCTTCATTTTTCTTTGTAGGATCAATATTCGACACCTATGTTTGACGTATATCCAGACATGGTTGTATGGGGATATGATCCTCTAAGGGTCTTCCAAATACATGGAAAAACATTTTGAGAAAGTTAAATATGCCCGCTTCAAATACATATCCATATCGGACACTGACATTCGAGTCCGAATAACATACTATACCAAAGCATACCTGACCATCGTATCGGTGTTCAATACTTGTGTCCGACGTACATCCGGACATGGGTGTATGGGAATATGATATTCCAAGAGTCCTCCAAATATAGGAAAAGAATTTAAAATAAAATTTGAATATGCCCATTTCAAACACATATTTATATTTGACACTATAATTCAAGTGCAAGTATCGTAGTTGTAACATACTATATATGCCAATGCATACCTGACCATGTGAACCTTCACCCATGATGGTTGAATCTGTGAAATTATTAGTGGCCTCTTTAAGCTCTTCCAAAGCAAAGGCACGATGAGTAGGAAGATTTGCTCCCATCTTCATTGTTTCTGATATATGCCCTGCGAATAAATTAAAGAATCACTAAATATCACATGCCATATGCAGAAACTCAGTAATGCCTGCATTTTCTGCAAAATGTGTTCATAGGTATCAACTATGTTGCTAGGATTCTTCATTTTTCCTAAATTATCTGCGCCTGATACATATTTTTGAACATGGTGTACGAAATAATTTTTAAATATATGAAAAAAAAACTTTAAAAATTGAGTATAACCATATCGACCATATGTCGCTTCCGATCTTCACCCGAGCTAGGGGAATGTTGGTTATCAAGTAGATATGCAACAAATAATCCTATTAGAGATTATTATTATATGGGAAATGATAGTCCTCACCTATGTTATCCAAACTGAGGATGAATGTCAGAAGTGGGTAGGTGCCAACAACGGTATACTCAATTTTACAAAATAAGAAAGAAGGCTATAGTCTAAGGATGAGGGAGGGGTTGTAGGCACTAGGATTTGAACCCAAATCTAGTGCATGCCACCTCTTAAAGGCAACTGCATGAATCAAGTGAGATTAGAGTAATTATGATTAACTACATGCTAGTACGAAGGATTGAAGGCTTTGCAAAATGGAAGAGAGAAATGTGGATCCTACTTGCATCTGATAACAGCTTCACTGTGTTAACTGTTGATAGGTTCTCCATTATTAACCTTGTTGAAGTTTTCTTCCCAGAAACCAATCTAATTCTTCTTTGAATAACCAAGAAACTCAAACCAACAATTACACCAATTCCAACAATTCCTCCCATAATACTTGATGCAAGAACAACCTTAGCTTTATGTCCCTTATACTTCATTTTTTGAGGCAAAACTTTTACGGCTAATGCTTCATTATGACAGAAATTCGAAGGATGTTGATATTGTTCTTCATCAGAAAAACAATTCCCACCATACAAAACAACCCTGTTCTTCTTGAATCTTGGTTCCAGACATGTTGGTAGATCACCAGTCAACAAATTTGAAGATAGATTCACGGATTCGAGTTGTTCATTGCAGGACATGTTTCGGAACAGCCTCCCAGTGAGCTTATTACCGGAGACATCGATGTATTTGACGGAAGGCAATGCGAATAAAGACGGCAAAAATGGTCCAACGAATCCATTGATGGAAATGTCAAGCTTCTGAAGCTGATAATATGAGGCTAATTCAGCTGGAACACCATACTGAAAACTGTTGTTTCTCAGTTTAAGACTGACAACTTTATTATGCAAAGCAGGAAAATGAGGTCCAAAATAATTGTTTTCTAAATCAAGAACTTGAAGATTTGTCAAGTTTTGAAGATCAGGCAATTCACCAAACAGGTGGTTGTCCTTGACTACAAGAACTCTGAGATTCTCCAAGCTTGAAATGGAGCTTGGAATAGTCCCAAACAGCGAATTATTTTCCAGACTCAAAACAGCCAAACCATGGAGAGAATCAAGCCAAGCAGGAACTTGACCAGTGAACTTGTTATGATCAAGTATGAGAGTCTGCAAATTCTGCAAATATGAAAGTTCAACAGGAATGAAGCCATTTAAGTAGTTTGAACTTACATTGAGTATTTCCATGGAAGAAAGCTTCCCAACAGTGTTAGGCAAAGGTCCCCATAAGCCTAGAGAAACCAAAGTGAGCACTTTCAAACTTGATAAACTAACAACACTTGAAAAGAAAGCATCAATGGAGAAGCTTTTTGGCAAAGGCGGAACAACAACCCCATTGTTTCTTCCTATAATATGAAGCTGAGTTAAATCATCTTCATAGCAAACAATAGTTAAAAATGGCGATGGATCGATGTTGCAGAAGTCCCAAGTGTTGTTAAAGCTGTCAAGAACTGATGGATAATCGAGAAACCGCTGGATTTCCATGAGAGCATTGGATTGAGATGGTTGAAGCAGCTGGTTTGAGAGATGAAAACATTGAAACACAGTCGACAGAATTAGCAGAGAAGTGTGAACTGAAACTAGATTCGCCATGAAAACTATCAGAGATTGATCAGTTATTTGGTTGGAAAACAAAGATTGAAAGGCAGCAAGCAAGAATCTTATTAAATGCAAACAAATATCCCTTTTCTAATCTCTTATTGCTTCTATCTGGTTATTCTACAAAAAACTTTTGGCACTTGTTTGTTTGTCAAGAACCTTAAAACTAATATTGTTTTAATATAATTTTCTACGTGTGTAGTGTACATAGGCAGTGTAACACGAGATACGGTTATATAAATATAAAAATATGATACATATAAAATATAAAAATATAATATGATATGAATATATTTTTAATATAAATAATTAATGTATCAAAATTGATATAAATATAAATATATTAAATACGATTATAATACAAAAAATATACGAATTATCAGATTTACGTATAAATATGTCCAAGCGCCAAGTTATCTGTCCATTCTCATGTTTAGGATAATTTGGACAAAAATACAAGGTTAAAAAATAAATTTGAATAAA
>JAQSVH010000011.1:11089107-11105486 GCA_029448705.1 Adansonia digitata | reverse complement strand
ATTTCCACATAATGTGGGGCTTGGAGCTACCAGGTAAGCATATAGCTTTTAACTATGTTACTCGTGCTCAAGGTGAGCGTTGATACGGGTATGTATCAACATGAGGGGCCTGGAGCTACCTTAGCTACCAGGTAAGCATAATGCTACCATATTTCCACATAATGTGGGGCTTGGAGCTACCAGGTAAGCATATAGCTTTTAACTATGTTACTCGTGCTCAAGGTGAGTGTTGATATGGGTATGTACCAACATGAGTATATTCAATTTTGTTTTTCTAAGTTTTTCCAATAATTTGAGGATCATTCTCTATACCCATGTCCGTATATATGTCGGATAAAGATACTTAGGGAAAATGAAGGCTGTTAATTTCGGTGTCTGCTGATATTTGTCATAGCATCATTAAGAGCTCAGAATCTAGTGTTGCCATAAAAAGGAAAACATAAGTAACAGTTTCAATTCAATTAAATGATTCCAAATTTATACCTGCATTTTAGAAACTTTACCATCTTTTTGCTGAAAGGAAAGAAAGATTCAGGCTTATATCGGGCCTCTTAGCTTGAAAGTAAACTCCTTTGCATTAACTGTTGATATGCAGGGATCCTGAGCTGGTGAAGAAGATTGGTGCTGCAACTGCTCGTGAAATGAGAGCGACCGGGATTCCTTATGCCTTTGCTCCATGCATTGCGGTAATTTGCATACCTTGTAAAGTAGAAAATAGTTGCTTCTCATAACTTCTTCAACTCGTCGGATGCTTGCTGCATTTAAATTCACCATTGCCGCAATACAACCTTCTTTTGTCTTGACATTGTCTTTATAGGTATGTAGAGATCCGAGATGGGGCCGGTGTTATGAAAGCTATAGTGAGGATCATAAAGTCGTGGAAGAAATGACAGATGTCATACTTGGCTTGCAAGGTGATATTCCCGCTGGTTCTCGAAAAGGCGTTCCTTATGTTGGTGGAAGGTATGAAGATTGCTTGAACTTTCATTTTCTTAAAGTACCCGTTTTTGACACCTGTATCCAGCACATTCGGATATGGGTATGGGGTTATAATCCTCAAAATCTATTAAAAAAAACTTTAAAAAGTTGAGCATATCCGTATCTGACACCTTTGAGCCCGAATGACATAGTTAATGCCATGACTTTCTCATACTCCCTGACATTCCTCATGATACTATAACAATTCAAAGTTAAGGTACCTAGGTAAGTAGGTGGATTCAAAATTAAGTACTTGGATGCAATGTGAACGACAGGTTGATCTAGTTTGCTTGTTGTTCAAGAATGCTACAAGTTATCGCTTACATTTGGTACGGCATCACTTTGGATGCCTCGATGTACATGCTTTTTCTATAATACCTATTTTTTCCCTCCCATTTTATTCTTACATTCTGCTAGGGACAAGGTTGCTGCTTGTGCGAAGCACTTTATAGGTGATGGTGGGACGACCAGAGGCATCAATGAAAACAACACCGTGATCGACATGCATGGGTTGCTTAGCATGTACATGCCTGCCTATTCCGAATCAATTATCAAGGGTGTTTCGACGATTATGGTGTCCTACTCCAGCTGGAATGGTGAAAAGATGCATGCAAACCGTGAGCTTATTACTGGTTTCCTCAAGAACACTCTTAAGTTTAAGGTTGAATGTGGCTTGTAATTTCAGTAATTTTTTTTACAGCGTTTTATGAGTAACTAGAAATTTGCAAATTTATAACAGGATTAATAAAAGATTGGGCCAAAATATTCCTATGTTGCTCCAATTCTTTATTTTTCTTAAAAGACCCATGTCCGATGCATTTTTGGAAATAAGCATGGAGATATGATCCTTCAAATACATGAAAAACTTAGAAAAGATCGAACATACGCATGTTAGACACATACTCGTATCTGATGCTCACAACCGAGTCCGAGTAACATAAAAATATTCTGTTCTCATGTTCAATCCTGGATTTATCTATAAATAGACAACTAATCTATCAAATTATTTCAGAGTTGTTCATAATGTTTTGAAGAAGTTTTCTAACAGCTTATAGGATAGAAAGTTCATTTTCATGGGCTCAAAAAACACAATCATTCCTCATGTGTATTCACATCTAATCTTACTCAAAGAAATGCTAATGTTGTACCGTGATTGCTTTTGATTCCATCTAAAGTGCCCATAATCTATAGAATCGTTGACCTTTTGATAATGTGAATTGTTTTGTCGGTGAAATTTTCAGGGTTTTGTAATATCAGATTGGCAGGGAATAGACAGGATCACTTCACCATCGCATTTGAACTACACATACTCGGTTCAAGCAGCGATTCAAGCTGGCATCGACATGGTTAGTAGCTTCTGTATAGACATATATTGAAATGAATCGAAGTGAACTGCTTTCCTGCAATAATATAATTATTTGAAAACTCAAATCTTGATAGTATTGATGCCTTCTAAGACTTGGGAGTCTTGATCTGTCCTCTGCAGGTCATGGTTCCATTCAACCATACCGAGTTCGTTAACGATTTAACCTACCTAGTGAAAAGCAAAGTTATTCCGATGGATCGTATTGATGATGCTGTGGAAAGAATTTTGCTGGTCAAATTCACTATGGGTCTTTTTGAGAACCCTTTGGCTGATCATAGTCTAGTTAATAAGCTTGGAAGCCAGGTTAGTTTAGCATAACTTGACATGCCAGATTATCTTCATTTCTGAATCTGTGTCTCATGTTCCAAGCTATGTTACTTGAACTCTTCCTTTCTCCTAAAGTACCCGTGTTCGACACCTTTGTCTGACACATATTTGGACACATGTTTGGGGTACGATCCTCTGAATATATGAAAAAACTTAGAAAATTGAGCATACTCATGTTGGAGACATGTCCGTATTCGACACTCACCATAGAGTCGAGGCAACTAAGGGTACCACTGCTCTTTGTAAAATTTGTATTCTATATATAATTTGATGTTCCCTTACTTAACTAAGGCACATAGAGACTTGGCAAGGGAAGCTGTGAGGAAATCACTTGTATTGCTGAAGAATGGAAAAGGTGGAACAACTCCATTGCTGCCCCTTCCGAAGAAAGCTTCGAAGGTCCTAGTTGCCGGCACCCATGCTGATAATTTGGGTTATCAATGTGGTGGATGGACGATCAATTGGCAAGGATTTAGTGGCAATAACTATACAAGGGGTACGTTCTACTTTATTTATCTATCTTTCAAGACATCAATTGCAATAAAGTTGATAATATTTCGTCTGTGACTAGGAACAACAATCCTCGGTGCCATAAACTCTACAGTTGATCCAAGTACGGAAATCATCTACCACGATAACCCTGATGGGGACTTTGTGAAATCTAGCAACTTTGATTATGCAATTGTTGCTGTTGGTGAGCCTCCTTATGCCGAGACTGCAGGGGATAGTGAAACCCTTACAATGATGGAGCCTGGACCAAGCATCATTAACAATGTTTGTGGAACTGTCAAGTGTGTGGTCATTATCATTTCGGGCAGACCCATTGTGATTGAACCTTATGTTGCCACCATTGATGCTCTAGTAGCAGCGTGGTTACCTGGCACTGAAGGCCAAGGTGTGACTGATGTTCTTTATGGAGACTACGGATTCAGTGGGAGACTTCCAAGAACATGGTTCAAAACTGTAGATCAACTACCGATGAATGTCGGGGATTCACAGTATGATCCACTCTTCCCCTTTGGATTTGGACTTAAAACCCATTCAGTTGCAAGCATTGTCTCAAGGTACTCTTTCTCTTGCATTTTAGCCTATGTTACTATTGACTTTCATTTTTCTTGAAGTATCCGTGTTCGATGCTTGTATCGGATGTATACCCGGGCATGGGTATGACGATATGATATTCCCAAGATCCTCCAAATACATGGAAAAACTTAGAAAGAATTAAACATACCCATATTGGACACATATCTGTATCTTACACTCACACTCGAGTTCGAATAACATTATTTTTAACCAAACCTAGATGCTTCAATACAATGGTACCAGCCAGCTCTAACCAAAAACAAGAACAACATATACTGCCACGTTATTACATGTGATGGCTGGCCCTACATATGCTGTATTACTACGTCCTTTGTTAGCATGCAAAGTCCTGTAATATGCAAATCTGCCAGCAGCAGTCCCAAACTGTGTTACTTTGATTCTTCGTTTTTTCCGAAGTATTCATATCTGGAACCTATGTCTGACACATTCAAACATGAGTATGGGGATATGATACTACAAGTATGTGGAAAAACTTTTAAAAAAATAACATACCCGTGTTAGACATACGCATATATAACACTAACCACTGAGTTTGAGTAACATTGGTCCTGAAAAACCGATTATTCTGTTTCTTTGCAAATCTGAGGCATTTGCTAAAAGTCAATATAAGAAAAGAAAAAACAATTTCTATTCTGCAGATCCCCTATAAAAATGAAATAAGGTAAATATTCAATCATTTTATGAATTCCCTACATTTTGATGCCGCTAATTAGTGATGATTCTCAAAATCTGGTTGATTGCATTGCATGTGTGTTCCTTCTTTTACATGGTTGATGTTGTCATCCATAGGTCGACCTCGGCTGCCGCTATGGGAAGGCCATGCTTGTTTATTCTTGTGATAACCATAAGCTTGAGTTTCTATTTCACAGGTACTTGTTCATGCTTTTGAACAGATTCACTATTTGACGTAACATTATATTCATATGATTTGTCGATGAATGTGTTCGATAAATTTGGCAGGTAAATTTCCGAATTACTGAAGCTCTTATTTGAAGACCGCAGGCAAGGTTGTCGGATTCATTAGGAACCGGCCGGTGAGGTATTGCTCAACATTTTTCTACTCTACAAGTAATGTCAATCTGACTTTGCTAGTTTCTTATGAGAGTAGAGCAGCATTTTTAATTGCAGAAATGTCATTTAAATTGATTTTATTGCAAGAACACATGTAGTTTAAGGGGGAAAAACATTGAATTTCATTTTTATCAAATCCAGATTCTGATTCTTTGTTTGGACGTGTGATGTAACCGTACGATGATGCCATTTTATGATTGAATTCTTAAAGATTCGGTCATAAGAAGAGTTACTGTGCGATGAGGGGGACTCTTACTATGCATCCAAACGAAGCATGAATCTAATCGGCACGTTCCATTATGAAGTTTTATCCTAAAAGCCAAAACACAACATTGTGCGTTTTTATTTTTCGTGAAATACTCATGTTTAACGCTTATTTAAACATGAATTTAGAGATATGTTCTTTCAAATATATGAAAAAACTTAAAAAAAAAAATTAAACATACCATTTTATATACATTTGTATTTGACATTTACATTCTAGCCTGAGTAACATAGGTCAAGGATACTTACCTTTGTACTTTTGTGCCTTTGTCTCGAACCACTCTTTCAATGATGTTGCAATTGATTTCATTTGAATATAAGCCATAAAAATGAAAAAAAAAATATTAATGATTGCTATAATCATAGTGATCGCAATAGCATTTGTTACATTTGTAAATGCGATAAATGTGATGTTGATAAAAAAATGCATTCACTAATTTAAAATCCTTGGTATCAACAATTGGAGAGTGCAACCCTTAGAAAGACTCAAATATAAAATAGTCCAAACCCCCAAACAAATGGAATTCAAAAACAATCTAAATCCGAACCTGTTCAATCAACTCTATTGCCACCTCTAAAATATAGGACCCAATTGATTCTAAACTATCCAAAGGCAAGGAATGTGGGCTATGAAACGCCTGGAGTCTCTGTTCTCCAAGCACCAATGTTGCAAAATAGGACAATCATCAATCCTGAGCGACCCAAGAGATGGAGGCAGGCCTTCCATCGGCAAACTCTGAAGCTGGTGGCAACGAGAAATATCCAACACTTGTAGACATGACAGGTTTTTCAGGAGCCCTCCTGGCAGAGATGTTAGATCAGCTAAGTTTCGAATGTAAAGCTCAGTCAAAGAAATTGGAAGCACATTCTCAGTAGGACATATCCAATGGATCCATAAAGAGCGAAGACTGATAAGCCTGTCTAAGCCCCATTCAGACATTTCTTGCTTCAGATTCTGGCAATCGATGTAAAGAAGTGACAGATTTGGTGGCAATCCTCCTTCAGGAATGGCCAAGATGCTCGGACAACTCTTTACTTTCAGCTCTTTAAGAGACTTGAGACTGTACATGGCTGCAGGGAGGGACTTGAGATTCTTGCATCTGTTTATCCTGAGAGATTTTAGATTAGGGGTTGACAGCTGAGCTTCCGGAAAGGATTCTAAATGATGGCAACCGCTTATTACCAATGAGCTCAAACCAGTTAGGCTCTCAAAGCAATCGAGTGGCAAGGTTTTCAGGTTGGTGCAGTGAGAAATTTCAATGGTTTTGAGTGCCTCGTTGTGTTGGAACATCCTGTCTGGAAATGACTCTAAGCTTCCGCAATTGAACATGATGAGACTTTTGAGAGTTTTCGGAAGTCGTCCGTTTGGGAAGAAGATCAAAGACGAAAGCCCTTGAATTCTAAGATCCTCCAGATGCAACATCTTGTCATTGTCACACATTAGTCCCTCTGGTAAAGATCGAAGAAGCTCGCAATCTTCGATAAGCAATGTCTTGAGCGAGGTAGGAAATCTACCCCTGGGAAAGGATTCAAGAGAAGGGCAATTTCTAACGGTTACCTCTTGGAGATGCAGGCTGTTATCATCATCACCATTAGACGTTATTCCTTCAGGTAGAGCATGAAGGAGCTCGCAATCTTCGATCACTAACTTCTTGAGTGTAGGTGGTAATTTGCCTCTTGGAAAAGATTTGAGAGAAGGGCAATTTCTTATCTCCAGCTTTTCAAGATGCATGGTGATGTCACCATGGCTTCCACCACCCATCTTCATTATCCCATGCAACGACTTCAGCTTTTTGCACCCTTTTATTCTCAATATTTTCAGACTTGAGATGTTAAATAACTCATTTGGTAGCCTTTTAAGGCTGCTGCAATCAAGTAACTCCAAAGCTTCAAGCTTGTGTGATAGTGCAACTTGATGATGATCTTCCCCTCCCAAGGGCTCAAACATGGGACACTTCTTGATCACAATATGATTAAGGCGAACCAGGTTGTCGGTATTGCTTCGATCCCCCCACAATGATGTCAGTTCAGGACATTCTTCGATCTTCACATCTTCGAGTGCTATCATGTCTTGTTTAAACACATTTGGTAGACAAGCAAGATGAGAAATGTTGGTGATTTTCAACGTCCTAAGACGTGTGAGATGAACCATGCTTCTGAAAATCATCTCATTACATTCTTCCAGATTCAGTTTTCGAAGCGATGGAAGACTTACCGATGAATATGTTAACTGCGGGCATCTGCAAATCTCAAGATTTACAAGTGATGGAAGATTGGTTGGCAATTTGCCTACCAACTTGGGACAATTGTGAATTTGAAGCTCGCGAAGGCATTGGAATTGCCGAGCCCTTCGGAGTTCAATGCCAACAACTGAAGAAGACCATTCCTCCCAAGCTAACATGTCTTCAAATCTTAGAATCTTTAGTGATGGAAAAACATCAAATGAAGAACCATAGCCATAAAACTCGAAACCCACTGTTTCTATTGCAACCATGCCTTTAATGATCAATATTTTCAATGACGACAACTGTCCAAGTGACGGGAGGGCAGTGATTCTTCGACAATGATAAAGCTCCAAGTGTGTTACATTAGAAAACAATGGATCACCCATCCATGAAGGGAATTCTTTGGCCCCGTAGAACTTAACTGTTAACTGTTTCAGGTTATGATGAGGTTTTAACCAGCTAAGAACTTGAATCTCATTGCTTTCATTTCGCGAGTCATGAAAATCGCAGCTCCATTCTAGCTTCAATTGATGGAGGCCCTTCTTTTCATTTAGATTTGCATGTCTTGCATCTTGTAGATCAAACACATTATGCAGCTGCAGAATCGATAACTGACCTTGAAGATCTGATAGGCCATTCAATTCTCTTACTCTCAATCCATCAACTAGCCCCACAATAAATTTAGGCAATGTCAAAAGATTTCTTAGCTTCTCAATGCCCGATGGCATCTCTTTTAAAGCCCTCGTGTCTGTGATATCGAGATGACGAAGATTAATTAGATTCCCCATTGTTGCAGGCAACTTGGTGAGCTTATAGCACCTGTGCAGGATCAATGTTTGCAAGTAGAAAAGGGACGTTACAGATTCTGGTAGACATTTTATCACACAATGAGATAAGTTGAGATATCTCAAATGCTTCAATTTCCCTATTGATTCTGGTAGCTCCTTGATGTTATAATCACAAAGGGATAATGCCCTTAAGTATCTCAATTTTGGCAAAAATTCGTGTAGCACACATGGTGATAAAAAGCTGCGAAAGGAATGCAGGAATGGAGAAAATGATAGGAAGGTTCTCAAGCTCGTCATCTTATAAGACATTTCGAATCTTTCAGAGGTGTCATAATTGTGCTTCGTGAAGGACATGTAGCGCACCTTGTCAAAACTTGCATTCGATCTGTCGACATGCTTAAATTTATCTGTCAAATTGCAGCATGTTTCTCCTGCAATGAATTGTGCTAGATCATTGATAAGATCATGCATCACGAACCGTGATTCCTTGCTGCTTGCCTGTTGAAAAAACGATCTTGATAACAAATCAAGGAAATACTCATGGCCTAACTCTTCCATTTGCTTCGTTCCTTTCGGCTGCTGTAGAACAAGACCCTCTGCCATCCATAGGAAAACTAACTCATCCTTGTCGAATTCATAGCCTTTCGGAAATATAGCACAATAAGCAAAGCATTGTTTCAAATGAGATGGAAGATGATGATAGCTCAGTCTTAGAGCTGGAAGAATGTCATTCCCCTCATGTGGTAAATCCCATAGCTTGCTATTCAATACGTCATGCCATTCATCGCAACTTCGCTTACCACGCAGAAGTCCTCCGAGAGTTTTTGCAGCCAACGGCAATCCTTTGCACCTTCTGACAATCCCTTCTCCTATTTCTTTGACGTTCGGGTGTGAACTGAAATCTGTCTTGCCTAATGCATGTTGAGCAAACAATGACTGGCACTCATCATATGGTAGCGCTCGCAGATGATAAGCTGCAACATTTCCCAGCATTGATGCGACCTTCCAATGGCGAGTAGTGACTATAATCTTGCTTCCGTGTGCCCCTGAGATGAAAGGTCTCCGTAGAAGATCCCATTGATGGTAACTCTCGCTCCAAACATCGTCCAAAACAAATAAAAACTTCTTCCCCGCTAACTCGTCTTTCAACCTTATTTGAAGTGAATCCAAGTCACTACATTCATAAGAATTCGACGAAACTTTCTCCAGAATTATTCTCGTCACAGCCAAAACATCGAACAGTTCCGAGACACAGACCCAAGCTTTAATGGCGAATTGGTCTTTGATTCTTTCATCGTTATAAACAAGTTGAGCCAACGTCGTCTTGCCAATTCCTCCCATTCCAACAATGGGAATTACAGATAGTACATTAACATCATTTCCGTCAACCTTCAGCAAGCTTTCAAGAATTTCCTCCTTTTCATTTTGCCTACCAAATACATGAGGTTCAATCAAAGAACTTGTTAGCCTTCTTTCTTCGAATTTGTTGGATTTAACCATGTCTGCACCAGCTATCTTCGACGTCAAATTCAAGCCAAGAGCATTAATCTCAGCTGAAATCCGTTGTAATTTGTCTGTAACATCCTTTATCTTGCTTCCTACCCCAAGATCCGCCATTGAAGTGCTTCGCGTTGCACCAGTGAAACATGTAAAGATGAATGCCTTGTTTGCTCGAGCTTTTTCAGGGTTGGCAATGGAGTTTCCAAATGGAAATTCATCCAAGATATCTTCCATGTCGAAAGCCAAATCTCTAACCTCGGAAACCCAGATTTTCACCAAGGGATTAGTTATTTGCTTGGTTTCAGCATCTTGGAGTACCGCTTGGATTTTCAGCATCGAACTCCGCCAGTTCTTAAGCTCCATTCCAACTTGCTCCTGCTTTGCGAAGTTTAAGAATTGGGTTGAATCCAACTTTGCGAACAGCCATTGAAATGTTGCTGCTAGAAAAGCACCTCCTACGACCGAAAAGGCTTCCATTTGATCCTATTAAGTTTGTCTGCAAGAACAATCTAAGAACATTCAGAGCTGATTTAAAAAAAAAAAAAAAAACCCTGAAATTGTTTATGCTGGAATTGAAATTATAGCTTAAATCACGATCGAGTTTCGCCGGTGTTTGCAGGCATGAATAGAAAAAATGCGATCGCGATAGAAATTATAACCTTCACAATCGTATTTTAAAATTATAATTGAGACTTAGACAAAAATTGTACTACTGAAAATGTTTGTACGAATCGAACAATAAATAAAAATATTGTAATAATAAAATTAAAATTAACGTAACAATAAGGTTAAATTTAATAAAAAATAAAATAATTATTAAAAATATTTAATTAAAATTTATATATGAAATTTGTAATATATTTAAATATAAAAAATAATAAAAATACTTTGAACTATTTAATATTTAAGAAAATAATATTTATAATAGTTATAAATATTATTTAACAAAAAAATATTAAACGTATGAAATATTAAACATAAAACAAAATAAACTAATTTAAATACAAATACAAAATAAAAACTTCAAAACAAAATTATTAAAAACACCATATTACGAAAATATAATTTTATTTATCGTAAAATTAACGATTTTATTTGTAATTTTACACTTCCCTCTATTTTTTATCATTCATACGAAACACAATAAATGAGAACTTTCCATCCTTTATTTTTTTTCTTTCCTAAATAATTTTCCTCGTTACCAAACATAATGTAAAATCTAATATTCTCTACCAATAAATCATAAAAATAATGTTAGAATGATGTTGGATAAGCCATTTTTATTCAAAACCTTCACTAAATATAATACAAAAAATAAAATAAAAATAAAAAAGGAAAATGAAAATATATGTAATTAAATCAAGATAATCGAAATCATACCTTAAAAAGATTGGCAATGGTAGAATTTGATGAGCTAAAATGCCAAAAAAAAAAGAGAGAGAGAAATAAACGAAAAAGAGAGCTACTCTGGAAATGAGAACAGAGCAAACGATTTAAAGCTCAATGTTTCTTCTTCAAAATTTCCAAGTCAATGTGCTTTTCTGAGCTTTTATTTTTATATAAAAAACATATGATTATCAAAATTTAAAATTTATATTTAATATTTTCTTTTAAAAATATTTATATAAAGTAATAGAATTAAACTTTGAATTTTTACAATTTTTTTCCTATTTCAATTTGCACCTCTCAGCAAATCTTACGAGAAAAACTAATTAAATTGTGACTCCTCCTCCACTAGCCCAACTACGAAGTCCGTATTAGTAATTTGTCAAATCACGAATTAATGCTTTTCTTGACTTTGTATTACCTCCATACATTCATTTATCAGCGTCGGAGCTAAATTTGATAATTATATATATATATATATGAAAATATACTATAAAAAAATTATATTTAATAAATATAAAAATAATATATTAATAAGATACAATATATATTTTAAATATAATTAGCATAACATCCTTAATATATATAATATTTGTATAAGGATTTTGATTCGTTTGATAATTTATATGAATTTTGTTAGGAAATATCTTTGGGACTAATGATATTATGATAGCAATGGATTAGATTTTAAGCAGATTGATATAAAATTTGAATGCAAATTTATATAAGTATTTTAAAATTTTAATTTATTTATTATTCACATTAAATATGTATATTATTATCTGAATCTAAATTAAATAGAATTATATGTTAAATATTTGAATCGATTAAAAATTTGAATTCATTAAATAGCTAAACTCTAAAAATAAGATTTGATTCTTTCCATAAGTATATCCAAATCTTTAATCAATAAAATAATATAAATTCAAATAATAAATATTCAAAAATTTATATTCATATCTACAGTAAATAATTATAATATTTAAAATCACATATATAATATTTAAATTAAAAAAATAATTAAATAATAATAAAAATATTTGAATATGAGCTATCTATTATCATAATATATTTATATATATATTAATTTTTATTCAATCACATATTGAAAATGAAAGGAAAGTTGTAACGTGTAGACCGAACTTCGAGAAAAGTGTTCGTGGAAATTTGTTTTGCCAGTTGTTGTCTTGCTAACTTCCCCCACCGTCTGCCGACGCCGCGTTCCTGGTAAGTAGTATCGATAATTTTGAATTAAAATATAAATATATAATATAAATATATGAATATATTAAAATATATAAAATAAATTATTATAATTATAAAATTTATATAAATATATAATTAATATAATTATAATATAAATATAATATAATATATGAATTATCAAATTTATTTTATACGACCAAAAGCAGGAATTGGCATTCAAATGCCCCGTCGATTGCTCCTAAATTTCAAACACGCATGCACCAAGGAACAAAAATGAAACATAGTGGGAAGACGACCGGATTAACCTCACACGCTTATGGGAGTCCCTGCACAGCTAAGAAAGTTGAGAAAGCAAAACTGGACAGATAGCGATAGATCTATGAATGATTGGTTCCACTGTGTAAAATCGATCAAAATATTTAATGAACTTGTCCCAGAATTGAGTAGTTAGGCAGATCCAACCTGATCTGAGTCTCCATTTTCATATTTTAGGTCAGCCTCACCTGTCTTAAAATAATATATATTTATTTAAATTTAATTATAAAAATATAAATATTGATATATAAATAAATTTTTAATATTTTTAATGGGTTAAATAGTGCATTTAAGTTCAAAAACTCGCCGAATCAAATTCAAAATATGAATTTAAAATTTAAAATTTTTTTGAATCATAATTCGATCCGACTCAAAAGATACTTTTATGCTTGAGTAAAGACCCGAAACATAAAATTAAGAAAGCAAAAAATAATATCTTTCTAGTAAAATTGGTCAAAATAATTTATATCAAATGAAACTCATTTTCAGTAGTGCAATTAATTTAATCAAAGACCCATAAGCACATATTGCTTGTTCTCGATTGAGTATTGACCCAACAAACAATGATCTAACTTTTCAATATTTTCATCTTGGGTTTATATTATCGGTGAATTTTTTTTTATATGCTTAAGACTATTACGATTTGAATAATCTGTCAAAGGGCTTAAATTACACATTAAATTTGGAAATTTATCCATCTAATATTTAAGAGAGTTATACAAAATATTAAGATTGAAAAATAAATTTAATAAAATTAATAAAAATTATATTAAATATTATATCAAATATTGATTTCATAGTTCAAAACCTTATTCCAACTTAAATCCTTTCTACTAGATTTATAAATACCTTCAAATTGAAACCCTTAGCACTGAATTAAAAATCCAAAACCTATGGACTTACCGATTTTTAGCTAGTAAACTATTTGAATTCCAAACAAGGTTAAATTATTATTATAATATTAGTACATACCGATAACGATGTACTTTGATACGTTATTTTAAATTTATATTTATAGTTTATTGTCAATTTTCTTAATAAATATATATTATATACATAGAAGCCTAGTTTAGCCTTCATTTCTGTTGTTTAAAGGATAAAAATCAGATTTTTCTCAAGGATTAAAAGCCGATTTATTGGTCAAACTAGTTACCACTGTTTCTTAGTTGAACTGGTTTAACCACGTTCGGGCATTAAATAATTAAAAAATAAAAATAATTAAAAAATTTTATAAATAAAAAATAATTAAAAAATTTTAAAAATTAAAAAAATTAAAAATAAGGAAAATTAAAAAAAATCTAAAAATTAAAAAATAAATAATAAATAATATAAACAACATAAAAATTTATTATAAATTTCTAATTTATAACAAATAATGGGTTTTTACTTTGGGTTTAAGGTTTTTTTGCAATGGGTTTAAAATTTTTAAGTTAAATATATTTAAATTTATTTTGGGCCATATGGGTTCTTTAATTATATTTTGAGTTTAAATTTGGGTTTAATATTTTAAATCTAATTCTACTATTTTTTTATCGTTTTTTGGTTCCCCTATTTTAGTGATGCTGTCTCATTTGATAAAAATTGGGTTGAATGTATATGTTTGCAGTACTACTAAACCAACTAATTTTTGATTAAACCGAACAATCCGATCTTTTTTTATTTTTTCATCATTCATTTTTCTATTACACAAAGAAGCTGGGAGACCCAGAAATAGTGACAAACATATGCCAACGCCTCATATGCTCTTCGGCATTTCTAAGCACAGCCATTAAACCTCGAATTAAAAGCTGTACTTTCTTTCTCTATACTAATCCCCAACTCTCCAAAGAAGGAAATTGAAAACTAAAACAAAATCTTGTTGTAGTAAAATCAAAATGGAATTTAACAGAAAAATGCTAACTGATCGAACTCACTGTGCTTTACCGGTGCGTGCAGTTGCAAAGTGTAGGGCGAAAAACATGCACGGTTGTGGGTTGATATCCTCCCCTTTCACTTCAAGATTTTAGTCGGTAACAGCTCCGGCAGTATCAAACGATGAGCAACTCAGCCCCCTTCGGTCTTATCTGTTTATTACACAAAGATACATGCACCACCGGGAAGATATTTCTCGCCCGTTATAACTGTTGTAGCTCATATGATGTTTTAGAAGTCCATTTGTGATCCTTGTGCTACAATCAAAAGCGTATTTTAGTTTTTTATTATTGAATTAAATATTTTTTATCATTGTACATTTAAAATTAAAATAAATAAAAAAATTATTAATAGTGTTAAATAAAATTCGTTTAAATATTAACGTGATTTTATAAAATATAACGTATAAATTTAAGTTTTTAGTGGGTTTTTTAGTTTTAGATGAAAATTGAGTTGATATAATATTTTATACGTCATATTTTACAAAATCACATCACCATTTAAATGAATTTTGTTTAATATTATTAATAATTTTTTATTTATTTTAATTTTAAATATATAAAAATAAAAATACTTAATTTAATAATAAAAAAATTAAAATATATTTTTTACTATAAGCCAAAGACTTTTAACTGATATTTTATATAAAATGTAGATTTTCACTGACTTCTCATATGTATGCTAGTTCTGCAAGATTTAATCAAAGACAATAGATGATAAAGTACTTTAATACTCGACTTATTTGATGCTGACAGATAGGGAATCTAACATTAATAAACCCTAATTCCCTCTACTGTTATCAAGAAGCTAAACCACCTAGTATATGTGATGACCAATGATTAAAACATCGAATTGGAAGTTGAATTGTAGCATTCTAATTACTAGATCAACCAATCTAAGCGGTTGGTTCGATTATAAAAATTTCAACATTTAATATATAATTTAAATAAAAATAAATATTAAATATAGTAAAAATTAATAAAAATGTAATTTGATTTAATGGTACAATTGGTCTGATATTAAATATAATATTAAAAGGTTGATAAATATCATTGTTTTAAGTTGTTCGTCCGTAATAAAAAAAATGCATTGATTTATTTTGCTTTAGGTACGAAAGGGTTAATTCTCTCTTGTCAGGGGTTGGTTTGTTGGGCTAATAGTTTGGCTCTCTTTCTCAATTTATGCCTTTTTTTTTTTGTCTAGAAATCAGTTCCTACGAGGGAGTCGATTTTTTCGAATAAGATAATATGTACATTTAATAAAAAATAACATATATATTTAGTAAAAATAATATGTATATACGGTACATTAGTAAAAAGTTGATATTTTTAGCCCTAGTAGTCGATTTCTTTCGAATTTTTTCTTATTTTGTTTATTTTTTAGCCTAGGAGTCGGTTCCCATCTGGAAGGGTTGGTTCCATCGAATAAGATAATATCTACATTTAATAAAATACATATAGTAAAAATAAAACTTTTGGCCTAAATAGCTGGTTCCTTTCATGAAAAGATTATTTCTCATTTTTATTTTTTGCATTTTTGGCCTATTCGATTTCTTTAAATAAAACAATATGCACATCTAGTAAAAACAATATGTACAATGTATGTACATACAGTAAATACAATAAAAATAATATTTTATGCCTAAAGAGTTAGCTCCTTTTATGGGAATGTCAATTTTTTTCTTATTTTTTACATTTTTTTGACTAAAGAATCAATTCCTTTCATAGAAAGGTCGATTTCTTTAAATAAAATAATATGTACATCTAGAAAAAATAATATGTACATTTAACAAAAATAATACATACATAGGGTACAAATAGTGCAAATGATATTTTTGACTTAAAGCGTTGGTTCATTTCATAGTGGTAGATTCTCTTTTTTGAGTTATGTATTTTTTGGCTAAGAGTCAATTCTTTTAGTAGAAAAGCCAGTTCTTTC
>JAQSVH010000011.1:11060151-11073049 GCA_029448705.1 Adansonia digitata | reverse complement strand
TATATATATTTTTAGGAGTATAATCTTAACAATAGTATTAAATACCCGTTAACAATTGGAACAAACTATTAATTAATATACATGCCAATTTTGTTTTTATTAATTCAAGTCAAACTTGACGTTCACTGACATTGAAGTGAGCCCTCCACTCCGTTCGTGCTGTGTTACGTTGAAACATGGACGCATGCGACTTATAGCTTTATTTATTTATTTTTCAATAGGAAAGAGAAAAAAAAAACCCCTTCAAAATCAGAAAAGCTTGTAAATAGTTTTGTATTGTCACCCTTTTGAAAAGGAAGGAACACCCATTTTTTTACTCTATTTGTTACAGTAATTAATTTGGCCAATTATTCACTTTCTCAGAAAATGTACTGTTACTTTCTCTTTTATTTTCTTTCCTTTCTTTTTTTTTTTCTTTACTTAAATCTCTCTCAACCGTTCTTCCAAAAAAACCCAAACTTTCTTTTCAACTCGGCTTACTGAATCATGTTGACTCGTCATCAACTCGGTTCATAGTGTTAATGCCCAGATATTCCTTTTTACTTGTTCTCGGGTACTTATCTTCTCTTTTTCAATTCTTGTTTATATATATATATATTATTTGAATGGATCATGTTAGAATAAAGCTTTGGTTTTTTTTTTTTTTTTTGCTAAGTTTGAATCTGTTTTCTATTTCAGATGCTTAGAGAATAGTGATAATGGAGAACCCTAAAACCCCAGAAACTCTAGAAGCAAAAAACCCAGATCTACAAGTCTTAGAAGAAGCTTCTGAAGCTCGTGATTTGCTCTTGTTGAGTGAAAGTAGTAATGGGTTGGGCTGCATTTTAGATGTTCAGATTCAAGAAAATAGTAATGCTGTTGGAGGAGATAGCTTAGCCATGGATGTAAAAGAGAATTGTATCAGTGTCATTGAGTCTGAAGAAGGTTGTTTAGTGCATGATGGAGTTGATGAAAAGAAACAGGATCATATTGGTGTCATTGTGGCTGGATCAGATGAGAGTTTGGAAGTAAGAGTGGATGGTGGAAGTGAGGACGATGTGGCTGTAAAAGCTGTTGAGGATGAGGGAAAAAAGGAAGATGATCTTCCGGGCATCAATGGAGTTGATTTGGTTAAGAGGATACAAGTTTCCGGAGACAACATATCGCTTTATGTGGACTTTTCAGGTACTTTAAATGAAGGGTTAATTTTAAGTAAGGAGGAGTTGAAGGAAGCTGGAAATGAGGAGTTGATAATTGATGGACAGGAACATAAGTTTTATGTGGGTGATATTGTTTGGGTTAGAACCAAAAGTCAGAGTTGGTGGCCGGCAAAGATTGTTGATCCTTCGGATGCATCAGAGTATGCTTTGGAGGGTGAAGAGAGAAACAGCTGGCTGGTTGAGTACTTTGGGAGTAGCCATGTTGGTTGGTGCCACCCATCTCAGTTAAAGCCTTTCCATCTGAACTTTAATCAGATGATTGGACAGAATAAAGCCAGAAGCTTTCTTGGTGCAGTTGAGAAGGCTGTAGATGATTTTGAGAAGTGCCTGAAATTGGAGACGACATGTTCTTGTTTTCTGAAAGAAAATAAGTTCTTATCTTGTAATTCTGAAACTAAGGAAGGATCTTCCATGCCAGAGCGCAAATCTTTTAGATTGGGGGATTTTTCTGCTTCTCAGTTTGAACCTACAAGGTTTCTTTGTCAACTCAAAAATCTTGCACAGGTTGTTTCAAAGCCTGGTATACTTGAGTTTATTGTTTTACAGAACTATTTGTCAGCCTTTTATCGTTCCATAGGACATTGCCAATTGCCCATGCATCGACTGTGGGGACCCACATATGATGCAGAGAATGCTGGCAGCAGTTCAATCGGTGGAAGAGATACCAATGCTGGTTTAGCTGAAGAAAACAACATCTCATATAAGTTCTTTCTGGAACAATCTGATGTAACAAAGAATGAGATGTCCCAGCTCAGTCATAATGGGGTTTTGGCCAAGATCTCAGGTAAGAACTGGAGGGCTTTCCAAGAGAACTGTAGAGACATCATTGCTGGAGAAGGTGTTGTCTCAAGCGAACAAGCTTCGACTTTGAGGAAGACAAAGAGGAAAATTTATTCTGAAGTGTGTAATAGCAGCACTCAGTTTGAAGGGGCTGATCAGGGCACGTGTGTTTCTTCTGTAGAAAATGGCAATGATAACACTGAATTAAGAAATGAAACAGGCTTTGACTTGAGAGAACGAAAGAAGAGCAAGTACCTGTCATATCCTTATGTTAACTGGGAAGGTAAAGGTTTAAGTGAAGCCGAAGATCCTATAACGTTGACAGTTTCACATGAGGGGGTAAGTGAATTTGTTGGGTCTCCTGTAGCTGTCAAAAGAAGTGCAAAGAGGTTCCCGAAAAAATGGTATAGGAAATTCGTAAGGGGAAATGATGTAACTGCTTATCCAGAGCTCAACGATACATCATCCGTGGAACTGCTTTCTGAGCTACATTTTGTAGCTGTCGATTGCCTGTCCACAAATGAAAGTAAAAACTTTGCTCTGTTTGAGTGGTTCTTTTCCAGATTCAGAATTTCAGCATATCATGATGAATCCATTTATGAGATATGCGGCAAGAACATGCTTAATCAGAAAGAAGCTACAGGTACTGATCCTTCATTGTCAGGGAATGATCCAAATCAGGCTTCGCCAAAGCCTACTTCCTCTCCCCTTACTTATCCTGGGAAAAAAAGGCAAAAGAAAAGGAAGCTTTCCAACTCAGGGACATCAAACATTAAATCTTCTTCTGGCCTGTCAGATGTGAATATAAACTTTGCTACATGTAACCTACTAGTGAAAGAGTTCCAAGCAATGGCCTCTGGAGCACCTAATGGGAACCAGCAGACTACAGAAGCTACTAACATACCAGATTTAAATGGAAATGGTGCTATATCTATCCCATCTGATCATCTAAAGACTAACATAAATCCAAGCTTATTTGTTGCAAACGGAAATTATGCAAGCGCCAGTTCGGTGTTATTAGATTTTCAGGTGACTGATCCATATTCCACTAAAACAATTGCTGAGAAAAGTAACATGGAGGGGTTGAATGTTGGCCTGCCTATTTCTGGTGGAACCAATGTGCCTCTGACAAGAACAGACTTGGGTTCATTTGCAGCTGAAAGAAAGGTAGGTCAGAAGAAGAGAGGGAGGAAGCCAAAAGCACAATCTGGCCATCCAAACCCTATGCTCACTGTAGACATACCAGATCTAAATGGAACTAGCACTGAACCCAACACATTGGTAAGAGATTTGCAGGAGGCAGACGCTGCTTTACCTGCAATGAAACCTGTGCGGAAGAGGAGGAGGAAAGGAGAGGCTGGTGGAAAACCCCTTGCAACCACTCTTCTCTTGACATTCACCCCTGGTGCTTCCATGCCTTCAAAAGAAGTTTTGGTTGCAATATTTTGCAGGTTTGGGCCCTTGAAGGAATCTGAGCTTCAGATATTAAAAGATTCTAGTAGTGCCCAGGTCGTTTTTATGAGGAGTAAAGATGCTGGAAAAGCATTGCATAGTTTAGAGAAGAGGAATCCTTTTGGTGCAACCCTTATGAGTTATCACCTTAAAAATGACACTACAACTGCTCAACACACAGAGGATTATAGGAAGCCGGCAAAGCTGTCTGATTCAATGCCTCACCTTGGTGATGCACCTCCCATTGACTTTATAAGGCAGAATCTGGAGATGATGACATCAATGCTAGAGAAATCAGGGGATAATCTTTCTCCAGAGATGAAGGCAAAACTAGAGAGTGAGATTAAAGGACTTCTGAAGAAGGTCAGTTCTTGTCCTAGTTCTTCCTCTTCCTAGTTAGAACTGTAAATTGTGGAGGTTTCTATGTAAGTTATTTGATGTAGTTTCTTTCTTATGTGTAGACTCTTATATCTTAGGATCCCTGTTTTGTTCTCTCTGTTAGCTCTTGCTTTGTATCCTGCTCTCTCTAAATGTGAATTCAAGAGTTGAGAAAGTTTGTAGTTTATTTTATTGAGAGAGCAATGATGCGCATCTTTTGTTGTTTCTTTTAATAGCTTTCTTGTCTCTCGTCGAAATGAGGGTTGTTCAAATAGAAAGAGAACCCCTAACTTAGCATTTTCAATTAAAACCTTGATGTTTACGCCATTAGAATTTAACTCTCGACTCGAGTCTTCAAGCAGGTGCCTTGTTCCATCCATTTTCATTTATTGGGCTGGCACCCTTTAGGAGACTTATGCATGGGATAGGCTTGAGGTGCTTATAATTCTCATCACTCTACCTCCCTCTTTTGATTTACTTATGAGTTGTCTTTGCCCTTTGAACACATTTTGATTCTGGTAATTTCAAGCTTTGATTTACACACTTGATTAAGTAAATGCTACTCTAATAACTTAAAAGGGAAAATTGAATCATCATCTCTTTCTTTAGTTTTTATCTGTCTTGCTTCTTGGCAAATGAGTTTTGGAGATATATCTTAACCTAAACCTTCAAAATTGATGCTAATGTTAAAGTTAATGGAAAAAGAAAAGGAAAACAAAGGACAAGGAGAATGAAAAAGGAGAAAAGAAAGAGAGGAATCTTTTTTCCATTATGGAAAGAAAGAACAGGTGAAAAATCCATAGACAGAAATAAAGCTGCAGTCAGCTTACCAAGCAGTATGCACAGAGAAAGCTTAAGGGCAAGCAACAAGCCCTGCAGATTTCAAGTGTCCTACAACTCCCCCATAGTACAGTCGATTTATTTTCAAGCCTCTCTTCACCATACTCTTTAATTACAGGCGAGCTTGTGAAAGATTTCTCCTTTTAATTTGCATGAGTATGTCATACACTAAAAGTTGCCTGGTTAATATTATTTTTCTTTGTTTTTGGATTGACAAGTTGGATTGTATCAATTTGGTGATTTAACTTGAGGAATATAGATGCCATCTCTCTCTCTCTCTCTCTCTCTTGCATGCGCTTACTCACCATGTCTTCCCTTTGTGTGTACACAGACACATGAACCTCAGTAGATTTTGATGAGATTCTCTTTCAGGAATAGGCTTCTAATTATCTTCCTGTCTCTTTTGCCTTGGTTTCACTTTTATATTTTCTGAATTTGCCTTTTTTTCTTGTTGATTCACTAAAAAAATCAGTTTGGTGTGATTGGCAGCAGGCCTTGAATTGTGCCTGCATCCAGATTGCATTACAAGCAAGCTGAATATAGAAAAAAAAGTTTGGGAGCCCCCTCTTTTCCTGTTGGATGTTAGTTTTGCCATTTGGGACATCTCACTTAGTTTTGCCATTTGGGACTTCTCACTTTGAACTTTTCCGTTTATCCTTTAAGTCAAAAGCAAGTTAAGTCACAACCGTCTGTTGGACACTCTCCATTACTTTTATGATGTGGTTTCATGCTCCTCGTGAATGGTATATAGGACATTTTGGATTCGCCATGACAAAATGGGAAGTGTCTGCTATAAAGTTTATGTTTAACAACTGTAATCGTGGTGATTGTTTGTACTTTCTATTGTCATGGATTAGCCTTCTTTGAATGACTGTTTACATTACTTCGACTTTTCATTTTTTTTTGAAGTAACTATGTCCGACACATATTGGGGCATGGGGAGGGGGATATGACCTTTTTGAAGATCTTCTAAATACATGAAAAAACTACAGAAAAAAATTAAATATTCACGTATTGTATGCATACTTGTATTAGGCACTTATACCTGAGTCCAAGTAACATAGCTGACTGTCATGGAGTCGCCCTAGTACAACACTGAATGCCCTGTCAAAAAAAAGAAAAACCCTCGGAATGTTCCCTCAAAAACACACTTTGATCCTGTTATTTGCTGTATCTTTTCACCTATTGATCATCTAATTTTATTAGTCAACAGTTAATAGTTACATAAATATGTCGAGAACACATGATTACTCGTATTGAAAATAAAATTACTAAAAAGATTTAATAAAATACTGCTGAAGTTTTTTATAATTAAATTAATAATAAAAATATTTTTTATTAAATTTTATTAGCTTGTAAGCAAACAAAAATGAGATCATAGTTATGAAAAAAAAAAAAAAAGAGAGAGTGAAAGATTATACCTAATTAGCTTAAATCAGTTATAACTTATTTTAATTCCTTTAATTTTATATTTTTCTCATTTTACCATTATAATCTCCTCCCCGCCCCCCCTCTCCAACCCCACTGCCACCCCCTCCTTCTCAGTGGTTCAAGGTAGGCTTACTAGCGCTAACGCAACGTGATCAGCGGATAGCTTTGCTGCTAGACCTGCTTAAATGGTAAGTGAAAGTCTTTATTTTGCTCTACTTTCGGTTAAATGATATAATGAGTCGTTTGCCATTCGATGGATGGTATGAAACTTTATGCTTTCTTGAACGGCAATAAGTCTGAGGTCCGTTCGATTTATCACTTTTCTGATATTATTGGATTCTATGCTTTCATGACCGAGGAAGAGAAATACATAACTCTGGGTTTGTGTTTCATGTATTCCACTCGCATTCTAGAACTTCAGGCATACACACTTCGAAAAGAGTCCACATCTAATGCCACCATCTTTGCTGAAGATTTACACCATCTTTTGTGCTCCTTTTGGAAGCCAAACCTATTCATAAGTTTTTGCGGTTGAAAAAGTTTGGAAATTAAAATTTAGGTTAAAATTTAGTTTGATAGTTCAAATCATTATTTAAAAAAATAATAAACTATTAATGAAATTCATTTTTATGTCATATCTTGACTTGGGGTTGCCCGGTTCTTGAACATATTATACAATAAAGTATGCATAATGAGAAAGCGAGTTTGAATTTAAAAAAGTTAAATTTAAAAAGATTATAAGAAATTTATGGAGGTAAAATATTTTTCTTTTTGAAAATTTTACTGAATCTTAGTCAGATAAAATAAACAAAATTTAAATCGATTCAATTTAATAAGTGGAAATTTGAAAAAGTTAAAAGATATGATAATAAATTATTTAGGTAAGATGTATTGTTGAAAATTTTGAAATTTGAATGGCAATAATTAAATTGATTATTTTAAGATTATGTTAATGCATGGATTTTTTGTAGTTTTTAAAATTAATTTTATTTTAAATGGATAATATTATCTAATTAATTATTTTAATTTTAAATTGGGCTGAAATAGATAAAATATAAAATCAACTGAAAATTTTAAAAATCAAGGTTTGTGATAAAAAAAGAATCTAATAAAAAATGTAGTTCAAAATGAAATCAACATTTACTGTTAAAAATAATAAATAAACTTTGACTACTTATCCACTTATCCTAGTAAATAAAAATGAAATAAACAAATAATTTTCTTTTTTTTAATGTTAATTTAATTAAGATAATATTTAAAAATAATAAAATTAATGATTTTTTAATTTAATAAAAATAATATATTAAATATAAAATTTTTTAAAAACATAACAATTAAAAAAAATTAATCTGAGAACCTTTTGCTTTTTCAATTTAAAGATGAAAAGCAACGCTGAGCACCGTTCAATTAACTGACTAAACCAATCAAGAATCGAACTTAAATTGGTTCATTGGCTCAGTTTATTTATCGGTTTTGATAAAAATTGATTAGGTAAAATGGTTTAAATAGACGTATCTACTCTGTTTGTGATTTTCTTTTTTTTTTTTTTAATTTTTCAAATGAAATTAATTTAATAAATTGATATTTAATTAAAAAATAAATAAATTATATATTTTTATTTGTATAAAATTACTAATCATGTCCAATTTAATTATCCTACCCATATTATCAAATTTCTTAAGTTAAAAATAAAACTCAAACCAACAAAACTAACCGAAAGAGTCAAACTGATTAATTTTAAATTAATTATATTTTATTTTTATATAAAATTTAATCGATAATTAATTTATTTAATTTTTAAAATTTTAAAAGGGAATCATAGAATGCTTTGTTTTTTAAAAAAAATCAAGTGAACTTTTGACCTTGACTGACATCAAACTGAGCTATTGCTGATGTTGGGTTGTGGTGTAACATTTGAACGGATGGAACTTCAAGCTTTAATATTCTTTTAAAGTCTTTTTTTTTCCTCTAATTTACAGCAATTAATTTGACCATTATTCACCCAATCACAGAATGCACTTTCCCTTTCTCTTTAATTTTCCTCTGCATCTCTCTTCACCGCTCACCCAAAAGAAAACCCGAACCTTCTTTTCAACTCGGCTTAGTGAATCATATTAACTCGTCATCAGCTCAGCTCAGCTCACATTGTGAGTGCCCGGATGTTCTTGTTTTAAATAGTTTTTACTCTCAGGTACTTATCATTCTTTTTTAATTCTGGGTTTTTATCATTATTATTTTTATTTGAATGGATGGCGTTAGAATAAAGCTTTATATTTTCCCCCCCCAAGTTTCAGTTGTTTTCTTTGTCAGATGCTTAGAGAACAGTGATAATGGAGAACCCTAAAACCTTAGAAACCCTAGAACCAAAAAACCCAGATTTGGAACTCTCAGAGGAAGCGTCTGAAGTTCCTGACTTGCTGTCTTTGATTGAAACTAGTAATGGGTTAGGCCCCATTTTGGATGTTCAGCTTCGAGAAAATAGTAATGCTGTTGGAGGAGAAAGCTTAGCTATGGGTGTAAAAGAGAATGGTGTCAGTGTTATTGAGACTGAAGAAGGTTGTTTAGTGCATGATGGGGTTGATCAAAAGAAAGAGGGTCATATTGGTGTGGTAGTAGTTGCACCAGATGAGAGGTTGGAAGTAAGAGTGGATGGTGGAAGTGAGGACAATGCGGTTCTAGAACCTGTTAAGGATGAGGGGACAAAGGAAGATCATAGTTCAGGGATTGATGGAGTTGATTTGGTTAAGAGGATACAAATTTCGGGAGACAATATATCGCTTTATGTGGACTTTTCTGGTACTTTAAATGAAGTAAACAGTACTGGGTTAATGATAAGTAATGACGAGTTGAGGGAAGCTGGAAATGAGGAGTTGATAATTGTTGGACAGGAAAATATGTTTTATGTGGGTGATATTGTTTGGGTTAGAACCAAAAGCCAGAGTTGGTGGCCGGGAAAGATCATTGATCCTTCAGATGCACCGGAGTATGCTTTGGAGGGTGACGAGAAGAACTGCTGGCTGGTTAGGTACTTTGGAAGCAGCCATGTTGCTTGGTGCTGCGCATCTAAGTTAAGGCCTTTCCATGTGAACTTTGATCAGATGATCGGACAGAATAAATCTAGGAGCTTTCTTGGTGCAGTTGAGAAGGCTCTGGAGGATTTTGGGAAGTGCCTGAAATTGGAGATGACATGTTCTTGTTTTCTGAAAGAAAATAAGTTCTTATCTTGTAATTTTGAAACCAAGGAAGGATCTTCCATGCCAGAGCGGAAATCTTTTAGATTGGGGGAGTTTTCTGCTTCTCATTTTGAACCTACAAGTTTTCTTTGTCGACTCAAAAATCTGGCACAGGTTGTTTCAAAGCCCGGTATACTCGAGTTTATCATCATACAGAGCTATTTGTCAGCCTTTTATCGTTCCATAGGACATTGCCAATTGCCCATGCATCGACTGTGGGGACCGACATATGATGCAGAGAATGCTGGCAGCAGTTCAATGAGTGGAAGAGATACCAATGCTTGTTTAGCTGACGAAAAGAACATCTTGTATAAGTTCTTGCTTGAACAAGCTGATGTAAAAAAGAATGAGATGTTACTGCTTAATCAGAATGGGGTTTTGGCCAATATCTCAGGTGAGAACTGGGGGGCTTTTCCGGAGAACCGTGCAGACATCATTGCTGGAGAAGGTGTTGACTCAAGCAAACGGGCTTTGATTTCAAGGAAGAGAAAGAGTAAACATGTTTCTGAAGTGAGGAGTAACGGCACTCAATTTGAAGGGCCTGATCAGGGCATATGTGTTTCTTCTTTTGAAGGCAATGGTAACACTGAATTAAGAAACGAAATGGGCTTTGAGTTGAGAGAACGAAAGAAGAGCAAGTACTTATCGTATCCCTTTGTTAACTGGGAAAGTAAAGGTTTAAGTGACACCGAAGATCCTATAACTTTGAAAGTTTCTCATGAAGGCCTAAATGAATTTATTGGGTCTCCTTCAGTTGTCAAAAGAAGTGCAAAGAGGTTCCAGAAAAAGTGGTATAGAAAATTGATAAGGGGAAATAATGTCAGTGCTTATCCAGAGCTCGGCAATACATCTTCTGCTGAACTGCTTTCTGAACTACATTTTGTAGCTGTTGATTGCCTGTTCTTAAATGAAAGTAAAAACTTTGGTCTGTTTGAGTGGTTCTTTTCCAGATTCAGAATTTCAGCATATCATGATGAATCCATTTATGAGATGTACTGCAAGAATGTGCTTAATCAGAAAGAAGCTACAGCTACTGATCCATCATTGTCTGGAAATGATCCACATCAAATGCAGCCTACTTCCTCACCCCTCACTTATCCGGGGAATAAAATGCAAAAGAAAAAGAAGCTTACAAACTCAGGGACATCTAATGTTGAATCTCTTTCCGGCCTGTCATATATGAATATAAACTTTGCTACGTGTAACTTATCAGTGAAAGAGTTTCAAGCTATGGCCTCTGAAGCGCCCAACGGGAAACAAATTGCTGGTCAACAGACTACAAAAGCAACTAATATACCAAATGTAAATGGAAATGCTGCTATGTCCATCCCACTGGCTGAAGATTTACAAGTGAGCCATATTACTTCTGAGCCCAGAAAGAGAAAGAGGAAAAGAGCTGCTTCTGATGATTTGAAGACTAGCATAACGCCAAGCGTATTTGTTGCAAATGGAAACAATTCAAGTTCAAGTTCGTTGTTGTTAGATTTTCAAACGACAGGCCCATATTCCATTAAAACAATTGGTGAACAAAATAACAGGGAGGGGTTGAATTTTGGCCTGCCTGATTCTGGTGGAACCAATGTTCCTCCGACAAAATCCGTCATGCTTTCATTTGCAGCTGAAAGTAAGCCAGGTCAGAAGAATAGTGGAGGAAGGAAGCCAAACGTACCATCTGGCCATCCAAACACTATGCTCACTGTAGGCATACCAGATCTAAATGGAACTAGCAATGAACCAAACACATTGATAAAAGATTTGCCAGAGGCGAACACTGTTTTCCCTGCAGAGAAACCTGTACGGAAGAGGAGGAGGAGGAAAGGAGAGGCTAGTTTAGGCACACCAAATCTAATTTTAAATTATAATAGAGCAGGAGCAACCGGAAAACGCCTTGCAACCACTCTGCTCTTGACATTCACCCCTGCTGCTTCCATGCCTTCAAAAGAAGCTTTGGTTGCGATATTTTGCAGGTTTGGGCCCTTGAAGGAATCAGAGCTTCAGATATTGAAAGATTGCAGAAGTGCCCATGTTGTTTTCATGAGGAGTGAAGATGCTGAAAGAGCATTGCAGAGTTTAGAAAAGAACAATCCTTTTGGTGCAACCCTTGTGAATTATCACCTTAAGAATGACACTATTCTAACTACTCATCACATGGAGGGGTTCAGGACGCCAGCAAAGCTTACTGGTTCAATGCTTCACCTTGGAGATGCACCTCCCATTGACTTTATGAAGCAGAATCTGGAGATGATGACATCAATGCTTCAGAAATCAGGAGATAATCTGTCTCCAGAGATGAAGGCAAAACTAGAGAGCGAGATTAAAGGACTACTGAAGAAGGTCAGTTCTCATCCTAGTTCCTCCTCTTCCTAGTTAGAACTGTAAATTGTGGACGTTTCTACGGAAGTTCTCTGACGTAGTTTCCCATCAGTAGCTTGTTGGTCTTAAGATACCTGTTTTGCTCTATCTGTTAGGTTTTTCGTAGTCTCCTCTCTCTAAATGTGAATTCATTAGCTGAGAAAGTTTGTAGTTAATTGTATGTAGAGAGCATGAAGCGGAGTCAATTATGTGCATCTCTTCTCGTTTCTTTTAAGAACTTTCTTGTCTCTCTTTGAAATGAGGGTTGTTCAATAAGAACTTGGCATTTTCACATAATAAAACCTTGATGTTAATTTTTCCAGGCAAAGCTGAATAGCTGAATATATATATTTATGTACAAGCTTGGAAGCCTCTTTTCCAGGGAATTTGTTGGATATTGTAGTTTTGCCGGGCAAAACTGAATATATATATATATATATGTGTGTGTGTGTGTGTGTGTGTGTGTCTGTGTGTACATGTATATATATATATATTTTTAAAAGCTTGGAAGCCCCCTCTTTTCCAGGGAATTGTTGGATGTTAGTCTTGCCAGGCAAGCAGAATACATCGAAAAAAGCTTGGAAGCCCCTTCTTTTCCATGGAATTCTTGGATTTTAGGTTTTGCCAGGCGACCTGAGTATATTGAAAAAAGCTTGGGAGTCCCTTCTTTTCCATGGAATTGTTGGATGTTGGTTTTGCCAGGGAAGCTGAATAATATCGAAATAAAAAAAAAAAACCTTGGAAGCCCACTTTTTTCGAGGAATTTGTTGAATGTTGGTTGTGCCATGTGGGACCATCTCACTTTGACTTTATCCATTTTTCCCAAAGCAAAACTATGCGTTGGACAGTGGACTCTCTCCATGTCTCCACCGCGAATAAGCTTTTTCTTGTGGTCCCATGCTACACTTGGATGGTATATAGGACACTCTGGTGGATTCAGCCTGACCAAATAGTGCTGAAATATTTTTTATGATTAAATAATGATGAAAACAATTTTTTATTCAAGTTTATTAGCTCATAAGAAAATAAAAAAGAGATCATAATTATGGAAAAAAAAAAAGGTAAAAAGAATAAAATGAAGTAGTTAAGATTATACCATATTAGTTAAATTAGCTATAAAACGCTGTAAAATCTTTTAATTAATCGTTGCTTAAACGAAAAAAATTATTGTATAAAATTTTAAAATAACGTCACTAAATGTAATAAAAACGTTGGCTTTTCCTTCAAATAAAC
>JAQSVH010000011.1:11021327-11039734 GCA_029448705.1 Adansonia digitata | reverse complement strand
CTAGCTCAGGTATTTCTTGCAATTACACTACTTAAAAATAATTGGTACTTATTATTTTGGAAATAAAGTTAATACTATGCTGCATTTTTAGTATTTACATTTTCCTGAATATATGTGGCGTCTTTCTTCAATAATTCCATCTCTAATGTTGGTTTTTGTTTGACAATCTTAGGACTAATCGAAACTCCAAGTACAGCATCAGTTCACCGTGTAAGTTCCAGTACAGACTTTGCCGATCAAACCATACCTGCATCCCCTACGTCAACTGATGGGTGGGGAGAAATTGAGAATGGCATTCATGAAGAACAGGACGGTGACAAAGATGGATGGGATGATATTGAACTCCTTGAAGAGCCAAAGCCGTCCCCAGCCCTGGCAAACATTCAGGCAGCTCAAAAGCGTCCTGTTTCACAACAAGTTTCACAGCCTAAACCTCTAGGTAGTATTGTACATTCAATTATATGGAATTTAGGAGTTAAGTTTCTAGTCTAATATGAAGTGAATTTAATTAGCATATGCTTGGAGAATTCATAATAAATATGTTAAAACTAGTCCAATAAATATGTAGACAACCGCAGGTTATCCGGATTGCACATCAGAAATCTGTCGTTATTTAAATTGCAGACAGACTTTTCTTATTTCTTCATACATACAGTAGAAATTATAAATGCTTCAGGAGCTTTGTCAATCATCCTTTCTCATGTAAATTGGTTTTAAGTCTTTCCAGACACTTGTTTAATGAGATATTTGGGGACGTTCTGAATCTGTATTTTTTTGTCTGACTCTTTTTTTTTTTTCGCTTTGCTTTAGCTGCTATAGATTTGCGACTTAAAACTACAGTGAAGGTGATGAAAGAGGAAGATGACGACTTGTGGGGATCTATAGCTGCTCCTCCAAAATTTGCTTCAAAACCATTGAATGTTAAAACAGGTTGTGCAGTTGAGGATGACGACCCCTAGGCAGCTATTGCAGCTCCCCCTCCTACGACCAAGGCGAAGCCTTTATCAGCAGGAAGAGGGAGAGCAACTAAGCCTGCTGCTCCCAAATTGGGTGCACAGAGGATAAACCGGACATCCTCATCTGGGATGTAACTTACAAGCACAACATCATTAATGACAGGGGAAAAAAAAAAAAGAAGGAAAATTCAAGTTTACATTTTTTTTTTCTCTTCTGTTGACCGGTTTCACATTAAAACATCGTGAATCTTTTTGTCACTAAGTTGTATTTGCAACGTATATTATTTGATTTATAATACCATTCTTTTTTTCTCAAACTCCTGCCTGTCTGTTTTACACTCTTATCTAAGAAACTAGCCTTAGGGAATACACTCTCTACGATTGTGTAGGGAATTATATAGAATCCTAGATGTATTTGTTTAAAAGAATGATTGGCTCATGGCTGGCAATGTCTATTTCAGGATAGGGAATTATGAATGCCATCATTGATTGGATTTAACTTTTTTGATCTTTGGGTCATGAAGGGAGTATTGTGAGATGAGTGTTTGATGGTTTACAATTCAAAGAAATACGAACAGAAGAATCTTAAGATTTTCATCATTCCATTGTATTCAATAAAAAGGTGTTTTAGCATGTTATAGAAAAACATTGTAATCACAAAAACTTGTCTTGACTTGATCTCTAATAGGGGTAAGATGACCTACCTAACCAATAGAGCATATAGAGGCTTCTTTATTGTCATATATATATATATATATTAACTTTTTTTTTTAATTTTCATATTTGAGATTAGTTTTCAAAATGATCACTTTTACATATACAGATTGAGGGCATTAGGGTTTCTCTTCTTATAACATAAAAAAAAAATTAAGAAACATAGAAGTCACCTTCAATCCATACATATTCGTATTATTTTAAAAAAAATTATATGTATAAATGCCCCCCTCACCAAAAGCGGCTTACGTGCACTTTAAGTCATTATTTTTTTTAAGGGCGGCTTCCCATGTCATTTTTATTCATTTATTTTTTTATAATTATAAATTTAAAAATTAAAAATAATTATTTAATTAAAATTTTATAACTAAAAAGAAATTAAAAATTAAAAAATTATAATATAATTTTATGTTTTCAAATATAATATTTATGAGCCATACTAAGTTGATTTGCAGTTTGAAAAAACTTTAGATATTTTCTCTTTGCCCAAATAAGGCTTGACTTGAAGCTCAAATTACTATTTAAATATTAATAAAAAAATCAAAAAATATTTATAAATTAATATTTATATTTTATAATTAAATTTAAATAAAAATATTTTTTATTATTAAATAGTAATATTGACCTTGCTGAATTGACCCAAATTAAGAAAACCAATATCCAAGCAGGCTTTGGACATAGATTTTTTTAATATGGCTCAGGCCTTGGACATAGGCTCTCTCAATTTGGGTCAGCCTGGCGCTATTATTATATAATAATAATTTTTATTTAAATTTAATTATAAAAATATATATTTAAAAATATTATTTGAATTTTATGATATTTAAATAGTAATTTGATGTTTTGGGGGTCTTATTTGGGCTTAAAAAAGTTTGAATTTTTTTCGAGCTACGGATTAATCCAGTCCAACCATGAACACCTCTCTTGAGAATATAGAATAATATGTTAATTTTTTAAAATTTCATTTTAATTATAAAATTATAAAAAGTTATAATTAAATTAGAATTCTTTTTTATTATAAAAAATATAAAAGATAAAGAAGGAAGCTCCTTTGAGGGAGGCTTCACCCTATGCTAAAAATCAATAGTTACATTACAATGTTCAGAAGCTGCCCTCAATATGTTATATGGAGAGAAACTGTCATTAACTTTAGATAAAAAGGTATTATTTCAAAAAATAATCTCAAAATAATGTATAGTTATGGACATTAAAAAAAATTATAAATATTCAAATAAAAAACCGAACATAAACAGACAAACACACACACACACACACATATATATATATATATATAAACTTTCACAAGTCGCAACCTCATTTATCAATCCAAAACCAAAAACACATCATTTTTGTTTCCAACTGTTTGTTTGTTTGTTTGTTATTATTATTATTATTTTTGCCTTTTATCCTGCTCCAAAAGACTCCTCTGAAAACCCGTAATGACTACCTGCCTCGAAACCCTGCAGCTCAGCACAGCACAGCACTTGTACTCTTCTTATTCATCTTCATGACATCCGACTCACTACTGTCTTCAGCTAGGTTTCTCCATGACTCTCTGCCAAATGGCCAGCTACTGCTACACACCCAATCAATAACTCCCATGTCCGTGATCAGAGTCTGCCGTCTCCAGCGGCCGGAACGGCTGGACCCTTGATCTTCAGCTTGCTTCTCAAGGGATACTTCCCACCGCCTGGGCCTATCAAAGGAACAAACGACATCAAAAAATAGCGAGCTACTTAAAAGGCAGAACATCAGCTCGAAGCTTAAAGTAAAACTATCACATTCATTGCATCTGGATCGAGTTATAATCATATTTAAAATATTTTATATTTATATAAATTTTTAATATATAAATGATAAATATTAAATAAATTTTTAAATATTTATTTATATCATGTTATATTTTAAGTATTTATATTATATATATATAAAATCATATTTAATAATATCGTGTCTAAATACTAAGTACTAACAGAAGCTACAGCTATCCCAAATCCTGTCTTCTCTTGTTCCTTCTATAAATATTGTTGCTTCTAATTATAATACATTCTATATTGGCCTAATAACTAATAAAACTTGCAAGTTGAAGTTGGCGGATAACTTGGGTTACTTTACTTTTTAACTTGTGTATTGATCTTCAGAAGTTGTCCTCAAGATCAAGGCTACATAAAGATGTCCCCCTCCCGAATGAGAATAGGTTTCTGAGGGATGATTGCTATTATAACGCCTGCTTTCAGTGACAAATCTGTAATTTGGTTCCTTGAAATGCCCGCTTCAACTACGTTAAATTAATGAATGTTTGTGCGCATGCACCAATGGGAGAGTACTGTATGCATGGACAAAACATAGCCATGTTTGCATGTGATCATACATTTAGTCCCCAGGCATACGTGTCTTTGCTCATGCATGGGGGATCTCATTATGTACTAGTGTGATTGTTATTACTAGAGAGTTTTCCGTCAACCCTAGCTGAGCTCCAAGTACACAATATCAAGACCCAGCCAAACTGCTGATCAAACTTAATTTATATTGCAGAAGAAATAAAGAAAAAAGTTATTTAACTGTTAGTTTTTAGTATAAAAATCAACCTAAAAGACTGATGAATGATGAACAAAGTCAATCATCATTGACTATGTCCCTCTAGATTACAGTCAGAAGAGGGAAAAAGGAAAGCAAAAATTTGTCAAGTCATCCTGCAACTGTTTGTTTAGTCAAAACAACTATTCAGTTTGATGGTAGCTTGTAAGCTTGAATATGACGACTGTTCCTTCAGTTGACTCTGAAGTTGAAGCCTCTCTGAAAATTTGTCACATGGATAATAAAGGAGGGAAGTCATTATTATCTTTCAGATGGAAAGGTTCTGCAAGAGCCCTGCGGTACCAAGTTAGCAGTTAGCAAGGGGAAAATGAAAAAAAAAATCGAGTGCCTCAGATTTTCTCAAAAATCTTTGCAGAATATAACATTTTTTACCTTTCATTGTTAAACTTGCAAAGTTCCTTTTGCTTCTGATTTTCTGTTGAAGGCATGCATAACCTGGAGTCCGTCAGCTCGGGGGGTGAATGCGTTTCTGTTGGGAGTGAACACTCATAATTACCAAATTTAATAACTGGTACGCATTGAGAGCAGTTCTCAGCCGTTGGACTCTTCAATGTGGGCTGACTAGTTTGATGGGTTGTCATGGTCCTTTCGGTGCCTGGAAGAAACGGGAATTGTTCTGGTGAAAGGTCAAGATCATGAAAGTCACCATTTCCACTTTCATTTCCCTCCCAGGAGTTCTCAATGGGATCGGTTTCTTCTGGTGAGTTCCGCAACGAATCAGGAGTAGAAGACTCGTGGTTTCTAGTACTTACCCATGCTTGTATCTCTCTATAAGACTGATGCGTCTGCATGAATGAAACAATATTCACTTGAGCAAAAAAGTTAAACTACCTTAGTTTTAGTTTAGGTCATTAATTTAATACTAAACAAGTAGATCTCTTATTAAAACTAACATACCGTGTCGGGGATGTAAGTGCCAGTTCCTCTTGACTTTGTCATCTTGTCAATACCATATGTAGCAGCTGGTAACTGAAGAGCACAAGGATGAGAGAACGGCAGTCCTGGGATAAATACAGTTGTGCCCCTACGGTAAAAAATGTTCCGTTTGCACCTCACAAACCGTCGTAGGGCATCCCATGCACTCTTCTTTTGTGTCTGAGAAGATGATGATACGCTGCTTGGCTGGGCAGGAACAGTCAAGGCATAGTGATGGTACCATTGACTATATAGTAGACCATTATAGTAACTGTCATAGTCTCCACTCAAATCAGAAACTTCAGATCTGCTGGCACCAAAGGCATGCACAGGAATTTGTACATCTGGCCTCTGGCCTCTTCCATTTCGATCCAAAGTATTAACAAAGAACTTTTCCAGTCCCATGCCCATATTTTCACCTGGTAGCATCAGGATTTCGCTAAGCCTTCGGGCCCCATAGGAAAGAGCACATCTAATTCGGTGGAAATTACCTGAAGGGGAAGAAACAGGCTTGCATATAATTTTGATGAACTTAACATCTAAACTAAGAGACAATACGAGCATCTTTTAAATTCTTTTAATAACATCCAAGAGTTAAACTTGGCTTTCTTGTTCAGTTATTGTCGTATAATGATTAGAACAAGAAAACTCTACTTGTGATATTTAGCAATCATTTAAAAAAAAAAAGTTATAATTTTCTTAGTAGCAAATCATCTTTTGGCACATGGTATGATCAACCACTCTGTCTGAAGTAATGATTGAAGCATTCAATAAAATGGATGGGAAGAAAAGGTTGCGATTCCCTAAAGCTTTCAGAAAATTTTGAGAAATGGCAGACTCTAAGCAAAAAAATAAAATAAAATAAAAATTCAGAGCTACTATATATATATAAAAAAAAAAAAAAGCCAGTTCACTTTTCGAAAGAAGTCAAAATACCTTTGCTTACACTCCGCCCCAGGTTGTTGTTTTCTTTTAAAGGATCCACGATGTTCAAATGCTTGATGGGAAAAACATGGGCCCCAATCTCAAGGGATTGCATTGGAACGGAATACATTTCTCTGAAATGCCTCAAAAAGTCCAGACTAAGCAGAAGTTCGTCCCCTTCAGTTTCAGGAGTCTCAGCTGCAAAGATTACAGAAATGTTGGATCATAAGCAAACCGGTTAGATTTATATGAACCGAGAATAATGCACTACTTACCCACAACTGCTGGGAGGGAGGATATCGGAACTGGTCCAGTTATAGTTATGCAGTAATTTGCCCAGTCAAATGTGCTATAGTAGTCCAAAAACTTATAAAGCACCTGTAAACAGAATAAAAGTTCTCATTATTCAAATTTCTGCAGATGATAAGGGAAAATGCTAAACAGGAATAACTCACCGCTAGTGGACCACATAATGATGAATGAAAGACATTAATGATATATAAGATCAATGTTTCTAAAGCATATGTAGAGATCAAGCCATGGTGTGCACCAAGAATTCGGCTCTCGTAATAGCACCAGGCCTTGATCAAGGTAATACTGCGTTTGAAAAGATGATCTTTTCCGACAAGTTGGTCAACCTGAAAACAAACAGTTCCAAAGAAGTCACGTGAATTAAAATTGTCACCTTCAATATTTTGCTATAGTAAATACTGCATGGAGAGAAAGACAGGGTTTACTCAAAGTGGAAACAAAAACAGGGAAATTCAAGGAACAGTGTGGGGAAAAGGTGAAATGGGGATTTTAGACTGAATACAAAGCATTCCTAATAACTGAACTAAGAAATCTGAAGGAAATAAGAGAAGCTGAAAACAAACAAACAAATATGATAGTTAAAGAGACAGTAATTTCTCTTTAATCCAGTAAAGACTTAAAAGATATAGAAGACAAGATGAATAAAAAGCTAGGTAACCAATGAAGATCATCCAGTACTTTAGTATTAATGCTGAAAACAAAACAATATACCATTTAGAATTATATCTTTGACTCTTGTCTTCTGCGTCAAGTCAATAAAATGTGTTTGGATTACCTCAACGAAGATGTTTGAGATGGGTTAAAAAGTTGGAGTTCTAACTAATTTAACAGAAGCAATTGTCCAATCATACATAATTTGGAAACAGTTTCTAAACATCTCAACTTTGAATAGGATTAAATGATACCTTCTCCAGAAAGCATAATGCAGATAGACCAGCCATTTGATTGAAAGAGATGTCCACAGGTATATTATTCACAGTGCATTTCACTATCTTAACCTGCCACATAAAATTCCAAGTAACAGCAATGAGCACCAGACGATTTTGGGCTCTATTTGATGCAATAGGTATGACTACTAATATGCAGTAAATATTATTTCAGTGCACAGGAACAACAAAGATAGATGCACCTGAAAAAATTTCTATCAGCATAATAACACCGCTAGAAGTTGGTGCCAAGTGTCTTCCAGAATATGGCAGTTATGTGGTCCTATCCCACATCAGTTAAGTTTGGGATACCACTTATTAGTGGTGTTACATCAGAATATGGCTGTTATGTTATATTCAGTTTGGCAACTCCACCTATTACCAATTGGTTTTAGGCTGGACATTTAATAAGGTTAAGAGCCTAGTTGTTAGTTACCCCAAATTTTTTGTTATCTGTTTCTTGTAATCGTTATCCACATGGTAGGTGCGTCTATTTAAATTGTTGGTATGGGATTACACATGAGAAGAAGTGCCAAATGGTGTTACCCAATCAATTAACTTTGAAGCTTTTGTGGTCTTATATTCAAATTTCACATCTCTACCAACTGCTATTGGGTTTTAGGTGGATACTTAACAGTGGCAATAACTAAAAATTATTCAATGGAGATGTTTAAAACTATAATAATCGGTTTGCAGTTTCCATGCTATGTACCATAAAAGCAAAGCTACAGAAAAAATAAATCAGGCAAACAACACAATCCTATTTTTTTTTCTTTCCACAAAGTTTTCTTCCTAAGGTAACTACTTTAGTTAGCAACAAGGTTAAGTGGCTTTCATTCAATGTACTTGATGACAGCTGCCATAATCCAATTCATACACATGAAAGGATCTCAAGCTCCTGCCTGTAAACATGTAGTGGAAAAGAGTCAGGCGGCTATTGCGAGAACCCAGTGTGTTTTAGATGTGTGCCTGGGATGGTCTCTTGTCAACAATTTTTTGGTATGTTTACTTGCTAATCAATGAGGAACAATCCTACATATATCATCATTTATTTTCTAATAAAACCCAATAGTGATAAAAAGGATATTTGCCAATTATGGACCAGGCCTAATAGGGTGTAGCGGAGTGGAAATAAAATCAATCCACCCTCGCATCAAAATAAGATGAGTGAAGTGTTCATTTTTCATAATCTTTCTTTCTTCATAAATCACTCTCGTAAAGATAATTGGATCTCAACTTTGTAATTTTATTCAGGTTGAGCACTCTAAATCAATTTTTGGGTGCCAACTTAGGGAAATGTTGGAAATTATGGACTTTTCCCTAGATTTCTCCAAATGAAATATAAGATAACCAGGGAAAAATCCATCATTGATTTAGAAAATATGTCTAGAATCAATTGCAATCAGTTGTAATCCCTAATATGTCTCATTATTGTCTTCAGAGAAACCTTGGATAGTCAATACTTTCCAAAACATTCCTACCATTTATTCAAGATAGAATATATGGACTGAAGCTTCCATGCTTGTTGGCACAGGACATTGCACCCGACAATGGTTCCTTGCCATGATGCTGAAAAGTACATGGAAGATGTTGGAGTTTAAAGGAAATAATCTTGCAATTCCTGATTTGATATGAGTATTTCTGTAATTAAAAGTCTCTTTGAATGTGTTACTAGCATCCAACAACAATTTGAGAGGTAAAAATCCCAAAAAGTATAATAGATAACGTAAATGAATTCAAAGTTATACACTTTTCAGCCCCTGGGCATCTTTCAAATTTGAAAGATTGGAGCAACAGAAATTATGGTGGCAACTAAACACCCATAGGACAGCAAAGAAAAATTATAAGTGCCAAATTCAAGAAAGATGCAAAGGAAAAAAGTGGAAGTTAACTATATCTTTAACTAAATTATAACACAAAACAAGATAGAATCAATAAGAAGAGAACTTAACCTGTGCACGAATATATTGAACATCCTGTACAACAAACTCAGAGCCCCGCTGATCATCTTGTAAGATACTGCAGATATATCTTGCCAAATTTTCCTCCATATTTTGATGACTAAGAGCAGTCAAATCAATATCTCCATCAGGAAGGAAGGTTTTTAATGGCACCGAGCCAAACGGGAACACCTGAAAAGTGGAGTGGAAGGTAAAAGAACTGCATTAGAATGAAAAATGTCAATCGATGTCCATAATGAAATGAACTGCTTTTTGATCCTCTCCAATGATTTTTTTTTCCTTTGAATTTGTAAAGTTTAGTAATAAATTGCAGTGAAGTCAAAAACAAATATGCACTAAGGTATAGCTTAATCTAGCAAAAGTGCCTTGCACCCCACCAGGTGAGGTGCCTTTACTAAGGCACATGGCTCAAAGGCAAGAGGTAAAAAAGTGCACTTCCGTTAAATTTGCTTCTCCATTTTCCTAATTTATTTCTATGAGTTATATTTTCAAACGACAAAATAATAATAATAACAACAACAACAACAACAACAACAGAACAAATGTGTTTCAGGTATAAGAGAAGGCTATTATTGTACATTTGGAACTTCCTCTTTATTATGGAAGTGATGCAACTTAAGGATAGAGTTTAATAATGACTTTTAGTAGTGCTTGATATCTATAGTACATTAGCCAACAAAATGCAGTCAACTGTTTTTTTTTTTTTTTGGGGGTGGTTGAAGGGGGGAGGGACTATGACTCATACCTAGGATATTTGTAGTACATTAGCCAACAAAATAAAAGTTTGCACATCTGTGTATATCTGTGATCCAAATTTACTTCCACAAAGGCAACTGATATTAAAAAGACTACCTGTCAGGTTCCAGCACTGAGGCCAAATTGCATTAAAATTTAAGGAAAAAATTAGCTAGATGACTAGATCTAACCTCAAACTATTTCGTGACACCATATTTTTGAAAACTTTGATGTCTGTCTATATACAAGAGTTCTTAGAAGACGGTTTAGCATCAAATCCCTCCGTGCCCACAAACTGTTTGGAGCCCAGCAATTAAATCCAAAGTTATACAAGCTACCTTTCTCCTAATAAGACATTACTCATCAAAACATAATCAGTCATCAAACTATGACCGATTGTCACTGGCAGAACATAAAACATCCATGGTAAACAGCATTAAAAAGCCAGTCAAATCTAATTCAAAAGACTCAAACAAAATAGTCTTAATTTATTATGCTTCTAAAACATCATTGGAATACTAGTTACAACATTTCAAAAGTCATTTCAGGTTTCATCTTTAGGTTGATTCTCATGCTAGAAGAGCATGAGATAAGTAATATTTGTCAGACATCTTCTTCCTTCTAAAAGATCAAATAAACTACTTCGATATCCATGTTCACAAGCGTAGTACATGCATGCTCAGTGCTCACAGCATAAAAGGACCCAGCAAAATTTTTTCACAAAATGGTTTCAAATACATAGGTAACTCTATTCCTGCTAAATATTAAAAAGGATATATCATGTACCAAGCAACAAGCTAGTCATCTGTCAATTTAGAGAAATATATTAAGGACTCAAACCAAAAGATTTTCCTTGCCGTACCCAAGTACCAATGTCATAATGAAGAGTAATCTTCTACGGAGGCACTCATTTCACAATCTAGTTTATTTGCTACTCGGACTTGGGTGTTAAATGTAAGAGAAATATATCTATCTCACACATGTTTAATTTTTTTCTAAATTTTTCATCTTTAATTTATTTGAAGGTCATATACCCATATCAATATCTGAAAATGTGTTGAACATGATTTTTTAAGAAAAATGAAAAGTTGAAGCGACATAGATTATGCTGCCAGATGGAGAACTTTGGAATTGGATTTTCCTGGATGTAAGGTTTATATAGTAGTCCTAAACGTAAACCTCCCACTGCACTGAGTTGTGCTCCTAAATAGGCACTTGATAAAGCAAGAACCAACCATTGCTAGAACTTGTCTAGTTATACAGACAGAAAGCTACAATAAGGGAGCACACACAGAGACGAGATCATTTTAATTTACATGCCTAAAATATCTAGGAAAATTAAAGTTGTCTTTTGGGTTCGGCGGGGGGAAGGTGGAAAGGTTACCTCAATGCCATAGAAGCCTTTGATAAGCCTCTGAAAGTAACCAATAATACTTTTTCGATTTTCCTCAGAAACCAAAGCAGGCTGAATGATACATAGTATCTCCTGGGTTCTATGCTCAGCCATCAGCCAGAGTTCATCATCAATTGACAATGGATGTGGGTTAGATGAAGAGAAAGAACATGAAGAGAATGATAAAGAAGAAGGTGATGATGGGTGTGGGACAGGCGAAGAAGATGAAGTCGATGACAAAGACAAAGAAGATGAAGATGACGGACTCTCTTGAAAATACTCCATTCTAAAAAAAACTTGAAAACATTCACCAAATCAAATTCTCCATCACCAAATTCAGAAGCTGACCAAGGAGAAATAACATCTAGAAATCCTTTCAATTAGAAACAAAAATTAAAGGGAAAAAAAAAAACTAATGGCATGGAGTTGGATGAGAAGATGGGACAATCAAAGGCTTCAAAGGATATTATCATTCAAGAAAGGCTAAGAAGTTGAGAACGGTAGAAAACATGGCATTTAGGACGTGTTGACAAAGTAGCAGAATGTGAAAACATGGCACAAAGATGAAAAGGAAGAACAGTAAGAAAGGGTATTTAAACATAAGTACAATGTGATTTTAGCATCTAGTGCAGACTCTGCAGCCCTGAAATCTGTTTGTCGTCTTCTCAGAGACTTCTGATAAGCACAAAACTGTTAAATACGTATAAATATCACACTTGTGGTTGAAGTGTAATTTTAAGCAGAATGTTGGGACTAGTTTGGCAACAAGAAAATATTCAGGTTTGGCGTAAAAAAGGACATAGGAGAGAAATAAGGAAAAATAATCAATGTAATTTTTTTAAATTCCACAATTGGGGATTAGTGCTGAGTTGATATATATAAATATAAATATAAATACGAAGATAAAAGGGTATTGTTGGTAGAGTGATTAATAATATAGATTTTAAAATAAAATAAAATGATATTAATAATATATTATTTTAGTTTTTGTATAATTTTATATTATCTTGTATTGGTTTGTCTTAGTTAAAATCAGTACATATTGATCCGTACTAATTGATATAATTTTTTTTTACAAATTTTTATTTATTTAATTTTTTAAATTAATTTTTAATATTTTTATCATAATTATTTTTATTTTTTTATAATTATATTTAAAAATAAAAATAAATTCATTAAATTAAGCTTTTGAACTTAATTAATAAAAATTTATTATATTTTTTATTTATTTGATATTTACAAATTTTAAATATTAAAAATTTATAATTTTTAAATTTATATTTTTAAATAAACATATATATATAATTAAAGTATATTTACGGGTATATAAAATATATTTTATTAAAAAAATTAAAAATAAACTATAAGTATATATTAAAGAATATTTTAAAAAACTGATAAATAAGAAATTGTATGTCAAAACATACTAATAGTGATAAGTACCAATATCAGAATACAAGTGGTATGTCCATTGATACAATTATCAACTATGATTATAGAGCTTTGCGTTAGGTCTAATCCCCTTCCCGGATGATCTTAAGGATGAACTTCCTAAGCATCAACCCAGTGCATTCAGGATTTGCTCCCCTGAAGCCCAATTGGACTAATTCTTGGAGGTGTTCAGTGAGTTAATATGTGTGCCATTAGGGGGGTAATTTTATGAAAATTAATAAACTGATTAATTATTAAATGGGCATATGACAGCTATCTAACCCTACTTTTAGATGTTGAAAATTGCACTAACAATTATATAAAATTGAGAAATAACCATTTTGAAATATCAACAAAATCAAGCCCTTCCAAAAAAAAAAAAAAAACTAGGGGCAACACTCTTCGAAACTAGGGGCAAAGGCTCTCCAAATATGGAAACAAATAGAAAAAAATTTTCTCCCCATTCAAGGAAGTTCCAAAAAAAGGATTGGTAAAAAAGAGCTAAAGGAAGTAAAATAAAAAATATAAAAAATATTTAATCAGTGTTTAATAAAACTAGTTAAGATGATAATACAGGTAAAAAAATATATAATTAATTAATTATTTTTTTAATTTAGTAAAAATAATATATTAAATTAAAAATTTTAAATTAATAATCAAATAATTTTAAATCACTATTTATAAATATCAATTAAACACACAAACCCTAAAAATAGAAAGGCAAAAAGATTTAGGGGTTGAAAAGGAGGGGGTAGGAACAAAAGGTAAATACAACTTTGGGGTTGAAGGTACATTTATTGCTCAATAGAGAGTATCTCAAGAAAGTTTTCAAAAACCGTGAGAAAAATCTTCCAAATTGCAGTGGTTTCTCTTAGGAAAATTGTTTTTTTTTTTCCTTCATTAATGAGGCAAAAACAAAGCATAGGTCAAAGTATTGAAAAGGCAATAATAAAGAGTAGGTCAGCAGCTTTCCATATTGGAGCAAAGCACAGGCAGCAGCATTAATGATACAGTTAAAGATTTTGGCTATTTTTTATTTTTGTCCATTTATTATAATTAAGTCAAATTATATGAGTAATTATAAAGGTAAATACCCCTTTTCATCACCAAAAATCACTAATTTTTCCTTTTATATATATATAATATAAACTGCATTGATTTCCATCAGATTTAGTGGTAATTATCTTCCCCAGTAATAACACTACTTGTCTTATTTGTGACCATTTCAAAATTTCAATTTTAATCGATATTGGAACTTATGAAAATAGATTGAACCACTTCACAAATTCCAAATAAAATTCAAGACTCTGTCACTTTTCTTTGAATTTCCTAATCTGTCCTCAATCGACTAATTCATATTTAATTATATTTATTTAAAAAAATATTATACATTTAAATATTTTTAAACTTACAATTTTTAAGAATACGTTCAACATACATACTATTTGAACTAATAAACATTTGACAACACTCTATGTCATTTGATTGAACTATGGATTTTCAAGTGAAGTGAACGTATTGACAAACCACAACAGTGATGTATAGGCCAAGTGTCAAATACAATTATTTGTTGCCTTTCCAACACAGGTCATCAACCTCATGTACCAGCTCTTATGCGTCAACTTTCCAACAAGAACTTTTTTTTTTTAATTTGAGTTTATTCGTTTTGAATTATTATTTAATAATAAAATTTTTATTTAAATTTAATTATTATAAAAATAATTTTAAATTTTTTATTATTTTATAAATAATGATTTGAATTTACATATCAATTTAATTTAAATTTAGATAAAAAATATAAAATATTTAAATCAAGATTTAACCTGATTTGATCCAACTCATTAACACCTCTTATGTGTAAATAAGTATGGGCTATAAAATTGAACAATAATCAAGTGTCCTTTATAAACTTATGCTAAAATGAAAACTCATTTTACTTTGATTTTTAGACACAGTGGAGATCATAACTTCTTAGAATATTAAGATAAAAAAATTATAAATATTAAAATTTAAATTTATTAAATATTATTTTTTAAAAAATAATTATACAAAATAACTAAACTAAACCTAAGTTCAAGGACTCATGTTATTTACTTATAAGCTGTGAACTAGGTTTCAACATCCCTATTCTCAAAACCGTGATGAAATTCAATAACCCATTTTCCGATTCCTGCCTTTTATGTTGTCTAATCAACCCAAAAGCTCAGGAGGCTTACACAGTAAAAATGTACTATATCTATCCAAATACCAATTCCATGTGCTAAACATGAAATAAAATCTTACATCTTACACCAATTTAACAAATCAGTGACAAAATGTCACTCATGTTAGCAATGAGGATTGAAGAACCTAATTATATGGGCAATGTAAATCCATTCAAAATAATAATAAAAATACAGCAATCTATCACTTAGTTTTGCGTTGAAAACAAACTGATATAAACAGAGATAGTGGTAAAACATATCAGGATCAAAAACAATGGGGAAAACTTCAGATAACACAAAATCAAAACAACCGGACATTTATGTTGTTGTTGTTGTTGTTGTTCTTTCTTTTCTTTTTCCCCTTTTTTTTTTTTTCGTGTGTGTGTGTCAATTGAATATGTAAATGGTGAAATCCGAGTGCATTTTCAGCTAAGAACAAACACTACCATGAATACTGAACGTCAAAGTTACAAATTTGACAGCAATATACAAGCCTAGTTCAAAGTAGCAGATAAAGTTTCCCAATCGGTTTAGGATCAGAATCATTACCTCCAATAAGTTCCCAAACGGGCTCTTTTTTTCTTCCTTCTGCTTTGTTTTCTTATGCACTGCTTGAACCAAATTTCTCCTTGTACAGCACTGGACTCAGGCAACAACAATAACGAACACAACATCTTGATTCTTTGTCTTAATTTAAGACGAAAGACAAACGCTTCAATAATCAAACAAACCAAAACCTAACCTTTCCAAAACTAGAAATGGAAAGAGCCAAATGCACCGAAACCTAACATTCCCCTCTATTCTGGGGGGAGTAGCTGACGTGGCACTATCACATGAGACCAAATAAAAAACTTACACGTGTGCCATGTGTAAGTAAACAGTGAAAGCCAGTTAAGAATCATTGAAGCCCAACATTTTTTTTCTGCAGTGTTAATCTCAATCCTAAAAGCCTGTCCCTTTCTTCCATTACCCACAAAACCTCTATAAAACCATAGACAAAAGGCCCTCAATTTCACACCAATTCTCAAACTTTAAGACCCCAATTCACTGCAAATCCAGCCGCATTCTACAAGCAAGACAAAGGCCAATTAAGGGTCCTTGATGCAATGTGTGGCTGCGGAATTCCGTCCTTTCGCTACCTCATCGAATCGAATTTGATTACTTCCAGTAACGGGTTTTCACGTCAGTGAGTTTTCTTTTTAAACCTCCATTTCTTTTAATCTCAAGCAAATTTGGTTTATTGACACTGTTTAACTTATAATGAAATTTTGATCTGTTATGGCATTTTGGTCTATCAGGAATTGGTTCTCTTAATTGTTTTTGATATTTTAGAACTCTGTTACTTCCAATTTGGTTGTCAATGTAATTTTCGTTATTCATTACAACTTGTTATGCAAAACGTATAATACTCTTCCATAAGTACTATCACTGGAGGCTCTCTGCTTCTGCCGGTTGACAATTAGGGGTTTTGGCTTGTGAGGGGAAGAGTAGTTTCGGAAAAGATGTTGCTTTTATATATAAAATAATTGGGCGACTATGATGCCCACTGAAACCGTAAATATTTATATATTTATTTATTTACAGCTTTTTACTTTTTCTTTGTTTTGGCTGAAATGCCGTAGACCGTCGGTTATTTTGATATTAATCCAATTATTCATTTTATAATAGTATAGTTATTAATTAACCCAATGCTCTAAACGTACTTGTCACCAAAATTCAATTGATGCGAAGGGTTAAGAGTAAATACCAAATCATATTTTTACTTATTTCAAAATATATGATAAAATGATTGAATAACACTATAAATACTATATCTTGAAAGGTTTGTGAAAACTAATTTGACTTTTTTTTTTGTATGTTGAGTGACCATGATGCAGTATTAGATATTAGACTTTATACGTATCATGCAACATACGAAAATAGATTTTGAGAGGCTGAATATTAATTTCTGATTTAAAGGATAATGAACACCGCAAAACGATCAGAATTGTTACATATTCTCGTTCATTTATTTGCTTTTGCTTGTTCCCTTTCAGCTCCCCCTCTTAATTGATAATTAATTTTACGGTGTTATATTGGTTTTTGTTTCTCATTAAATTATGAAACTACTTTGGTCGCTAAATTATTGCATCTCTTTGATTTTTTTTTAAGCTACATGGGCGTTTAATAGGTTAAAATAAAAATGTTGTACGATGCGGCAAAGTACAGCTGTTTTTACTGAGGTTGATAGCGGCTAACACTATTTCTCTATTCCCGTAGAGTTTTTATATATACATTAATATACACATATCTTCATTTATTCTATGGTCTAAGATTAATTCTATTTAAAAATTCGTGATTATTTTTTCTAAAAACGCATTTATACGAACACAAACTTTAAGTTTCTCTGTGAATATGAAAACGTTTTATTACTCACGCCACAGTGAATTTGGCATTCCCAATTTAATTAGTAGTGTAGTGCTTCCTTATACACCACCAAACCAACGTCAGCGTTGTTTTTTTATTTTTAACTTTTCTTTTGGCTGTGATGTTGCCTTGCCTTGCTTGTTTAATTGTTGGAGCGAGAAAAAAGCGGCAACTGTCATGAAATGCATCAAATTCTAAACATCACCAAAAACCAATAATAGAAGAGGATAAGAAAGTTTTTCAAGCTACAACCTTCTTTGCCACATTTAATAATAATAAAAAAAAAATCAGTTACTTCTTATTGGAATAAAGTACACGTTTCCAGTTTCATCATAATAATATCCAACCCAACAAATAGTACTGAAATGAAAACATGAACCCCACAATCAATTAACCATATGCTCCATCAAGCATTTTTAAGTCCTTGGATTATATCAGAAATATATCATCCCTCTAGCTCCCTCGGTAAGTTGAGAACGAGAATGGTGAAAGTAGCAGAGGAACGTGAAAATGCTCGAATTTCTGTGTCTCACTGATTTCAAATACAATTGAGACATAGGGGAAAAAGCCTCCAGGGTTGTACTTACCAGTGTTGAAACTTATCCGGTATACTCCAGGGCTAAGAGCATCTACCATGTTCATCAACTGACCGCTTCGTCCATCTTTATCAGTAGTTGAAGATCCTTCCAGTACCCAATTACCAATATCTATCTCACCAAACAATGGACGAGGTTGACTGCCCTTCCACATTTCCAAGCGCACTTCAATACCAGCCGCTGGAGATCCCCTAGAGACATCCAATACATGGGTAGTAATGGGTGGTCGAGTTCGAGCTTGGACTTGAGTTTCTTTTCCAGGAGAACCTTCTAAAGAAGCAGTTAAATGTTGTCCAATTATGGCCACGCGTTCTTCTAGTTTTAAAAAATGAAGAA
>JAQSVH010000011.1:10996349-11007630 GCA_029448705.1 Adansonia digitata | reverse complement strand
TTGAATATTAAGAGAATGATGTTTAATTTGCCCCTCTGCTTCAATGGATACGCTAGGATTTTAATTAGAACTTCGAACACGTAGCGATGATGGAGCTATGTAAAGAATGCCTTTCTTGTAGAGATTATATAATGCGTTTGAAATTGAAAGGAAAGAAAAAAGAATAGTGCGATTAAATTTAATGAGTTTTTAATAATGAGCTAATTCGATTGAGATTTTTGAACATTTCTTTTTAGACAATTGAAATATTCTAAAATCGAAACTTGACTACTAAAATTAACAACCCAGCACACTACCAACTGGACTTAATAATTTTAGACATGATTATATAAATATGATATAAAATCATTAAAACACGGCATGAAATAAATATATGACTTAAAATTTATATAATACGAATTATTGACATAATAAAATTAATATAAATATAAAATATTTTAAATACGATTATGACACGATAAAATACACAACTATGACAAAAGACAACAAGGCTATTAATGATTACTAAGAATCGATAATCTCCAACATCACAACATAATTTCAAGTGCAGAAGAAAGGCATTTTTCAACTGATTAACAAACCACATATAAAAAAGATTATTTGTTACAATCTTGGAAGATTTAAGATTAAGATACAAACACACCTTCGCACAAGAAGTCAAAAGGGTCACAACATTTATTTTTATAACTACTTCTCGTTATTATGTTCCAAAGCAAAGAAGTAATAATGTACTAAAGATGTTCCAATCAACCCTTGGATGCCTCTTCAGTTGTCTGCAATAAAAAGGAAACACGTTGAAACTTAAAACTTAAAAGAAAAAACGGAAAAGGAGCCAAAAGAGACTTATATAGCTTTAATCCAAATTGGTGCAAGGCTGCTGCATTCATCCAAACCACCATAGAAATCACGAGATTGAGTTGATAATTTAATGATAAAAGTTAGTATTAAAACACCTAATCCTTTTCTAACTATTGTGATGATAAGGTTGTGCTTGGCAGGGTAGAACAACGAAAGAATGTATAAAGGTAAATGAAGAAGTGGAAATAGAATAAATTTTGAGTGTATTTGGTAGAGCAAGAAAGAAAAAGAAGGCGAGAAACATAGTGTTTCCTTTCCCTACCGACAAATTTCAATTCACCCAAGGCATTTACAACCATTTTTTTCCCTTTAATTTACAAACCTTATCCTAGAACCAATGGCATTAAGCCTATAAAATCAAAAGTTGCCATAGTTGTTTTTCCCAGACAAATCGGTCACATAATTAGTCCTTTTCAAAAATTAGGAAGCAACACATTCGTTTTTTCTTCTTTAAAAAAAAAAAAAAAAATACCGCACGAAAAATAGAAGGCAAATTTACACCAAAGAAAATGACTAAAATACTAAAAGAAACCTAATCTATTTCATTTTTTTCAAATAAGCTCCTATATTTTTATTATATCCAAATAAGCCCTTATGACTTATCTTTTGATTTGTACCTAAATAAACTCAGATTTCAAATGAAAGTTTGATTTATGTTAATGGTTTATGTAGGTATAAATTAAAGCTTAGGGGCTTATTTGGGTACAATTTAAATATTAGAGGTTATATGGGTACAAATTAAAGTTCACAGGCTTGGTGAGTGTAAGAAAAATATAGGGCCTTACCTAGATAACAGGGTAAAGTTTAAGGTTTTTTTCTTTATTATTTTAGCAAAAGAAAGTTTCTCAAAAGAGGAACTAGAAATTAACTAGTTCATAATTTTAGTAGTAATGCCCTCATATTAAGGAAAAAAAACTATTGTTTGCGGTAAATAATTATTTAAGGAACAGTTATTTTTAGTTTCATTCAACTCATTTTTCTATCCTGCCACACACGTTTGAGGAATTAAAAATATTGTTTTCCATCCTACTTTTCTTCCCTTCCAATTTTTTATCCTTCCATTTCCATCCTTTCTATCAAGCAAAACCTGTAAGTAAAATTTAAATTTGGTAATATGACGTTCTTCTACGTACCAAGTATAATAGATTATCACTTAAACAAAAAACCAAGCAATGTAGTCACACAATCATCTTACCACATCTTTTTTCAAATTAGAAGTAGCATAACTATTTTCAAATTTTCATCCGGCCATTCAATTTTTGTTATTTAGTACCCCAAACTTTACACGTTTGGATTTGAACCATCTTAAAAGAGGGGATACTAAAATATGTGTATTCTATTTCTCATGTATGTTTTGCATACCTTTTGTTGAATAGAACTGCAACTTTAACCCTACTTGGACTTAAAACTTGTGCCTATTAATCAACATCACACTCGTATATATTGAGTTATCAGCTACAACGCACAAAATAATACAAGATTTTCTAAACGGTTTAACCATCCCCTAGCCAATAACCTTTAGAAATTAGTCATCAACTCTCTTCTTACTCTTTTTCCTTTAAAATTTTGTGAGTTGAAAGGATGACAAGTGTGATCCAATGAAATTCAATAGCCAAATTAAACAAGCATTCAACATGAAAAAGCAAGAAAACTTAACAAAATCATACCTTCTCAGAACCCTGTTTCTCTTTCTCAGCCTTTTCCTTCTCAGCCTTCTTCTTCAGCTTCTCCAACCTCTCCCTCTCCATTTTCTTGATACAAAAAATCAAAGTCAACAAACATCAAACTCAGCACTGTATTGGAATAAACAAGCTAATCACACCCACTAAGTTTGTCTCTATTGTTTAAGATCAAAAGTTCATATGATTCAAATTAGAAGCACAAAATCTGATCAAAATAGCACTAGAGATTTCACTTTCCATTTTCTCAGAAACAAAGAGATAATCTAATCCCCAAACCAAGTTTAACATTGGAAGAGAATCAAGCTCCCAGAGCAATAAGATCACAATCTGATTCAACTTTAATTAACATCACCTGCTTCATCAATTTCTTTCATCTTCCTACCGTTGGCTTTATCTTTCTCGAGAAACAAACAGAGCTGACCATAAATTAAACAAAAATTAAAACAAAAACAAAATAAAACCTGGATGTAGACGTTTTCCTTAGCGCGTTCCTCCTCGCTCAGGACCCGACCCTTAGTATCGCTCATGTACCGAATCGCACCAAGAGTTGACTCCATCGACCGATACCTCGTCGCAGTACTGAATCGACTCAGCGATGATCTCATAGCCATTTTCAGACGTTTTTCTTAGGCGAATAAAGATAAACTCAGAAACTTGTGACTTCTATATTCAAGAAGGAACCAGATAACAGCATAAATACTAAATAATAGAGCAAAAAACCACTGAGCCCAAGGTTCAATGGAATATTTATGTATTCTTTAATTTAAAAAACACAAAATATATATTAATCTTTAAATGCTATTTTTGAAATTAATTTTCAATAAAAAATATTCTTTTGATTAATTATTATTTTTTTATTTTTTTACTTAAAAACTTTTTAATAAAAAATATAATAAAAATATAATTATTTTTAAAATTATTTTTAATCATTAAATTTAAATTTTTTATTAAAGTAAGAAGATTAAAAATACATTTTATTTTTTTAAAAAATAACTATGCAGGCATATCTCAATTTTTTTTTTTTTAAGAGAAGAATGATATGCTAAATTAAATTTGTAATTGTGTACTACTCAATTATAATTATCAAATAAATAAAATTTTTTCTATTATTTTATATCAATACCTCACATAAAAAATATATAGATTTCAAAATTTAATTTTATAAATAAAAAGTCCGATAACTACTTTTATTTTTGTATTAAAAATATATTAATAAAACAGCAATTTTGTAAAAAAAATTATTATTATTATAAAAGACACTAAAATTATTTCTTATTTTTATTTTTATTTTTATTTTTTTAAAGAATCCTTAAAAATCAAATAAAGAAATAAACGATCCCCAATTGAATAATCACAATTTTGGAATTCAAAACCTGAAAAAACTTAAAATCCCTTTACATCCCACACTCTCAACTCACAGCAGCAGGCAGCCCGACCGTGCACCACCGACAGTACGCCTGAGCTAAGCTGTTTTTCTCTCAATCCCGGAGCTTCCATCGTAGCTGTTGACCGTCTCATTCCTGTCATGTCGTCGTCACTCTGAAAAATTCTTTGGTTTTGCTAGTAAGTTTCGTTTCTGTTTACACTTTTCTTGTTGTTGTATCTGGTTGCATACTGTATTGAGATGGTTAATGTCCGATTGTGCATAAGACATGTTTGATAAAATGCTTATGAGAAGATTTTCTTGTCTTCATTTATTGATGCGTTCAGCTATTTTGTTTTGTGACATTGAGTCATCGTAATAAAATAAAATAAAATAAAATCCATCCATCCATCCATCCTTCCGTCCATTCGTTCGTTGCTTTGAAAAGAAAAAAAAATGCTGTCAACAATTCAACCCCCGCGCTATCTTTCTCGCTTCCCACTCCGCGGCCGCACCAAATTCCGCTCTCTCCACATCATCTCTTCTGCACAGCCAGTCACGAAAACTTCCCTCACAGACCAATCACAAATCCTCTCCCTCCGCGAGTCCCTTCTCTCCCGTCACCTTAGCGCTGTTGAACTGGCGCATTCCTACCTGGACCGTCTCAAACAGACGGAGCCCTATATCAAGTGTTTCCTCCATGTCTCCGACCCCGAAAAGGTTCTGAAACAAGCGCAGGAGATTGACGAGAAGATTAAGAGGAATGAGGAAGTCGGTCCCCTTGCTGGGGTCCTTGTGGCTATCAAAGACAACATTTGTACAGCTGATATGCCTTCCACCGGTGGCTCCCACATCCTGGAAGGGTACCATCCGCCGTTCGATGCGACAGCCGTGAAGAGGTTGAAGGACTTGGGTGCCATTGTGGTTGGGAAGACCAATTTGGATGAGTTTGGTATGGGGAGTACTACTGAAGCTTCTGCTTTTAAGGTTTGGTTAAATTCCCACTCGGTTTACTTAGCTCTGTTTGATAACCGCTTTTGCTTCGGTTGATAGTTAGTGATACATCTATTGGTTTGAATAGGTGACGGCAAACCCATGGGACCTTTCTCGGGTGCCAGGAGGATCATCGGGTGGCTCGGCTGCTGCTGTTTCGGCTAGGCAATGTGTTGTATCACTTGGGAGTGACACCGGTGGAAGTGTGAGGCAGCCAGCATCATTTTGCGGTGTAGTTGGTTTGAAGCCAACTTATGGACGGGTCTCAAGATTTGGGCTAATGGCATATGCATCATCCCTTGATGTTATTGGATGTTTTGGTTCATCCGTTGCTGATACCGGGATTCTTCTTCATGCAATTTCTGGTCATGATTCACTTGATGCCACTAGCAGTACACGAGTTAAGAGTTCTTTCTATTTTAAAGCTTAAAAAGATGTTTTCTTTGAATAGGTGCCAATAAAACAAAGAATATCTTCTTAAATTTAACCATTTACCATTGTTTTGAAGATTCTGAATGTTCCATACATATTCAGGAACTAACTTGTCATTCATGTATGTTATTCATTTGTTGAGCTGCTTAGAAATTAGTTTAGTTCAGAGTACTACCATCTATATTTTAAGCAATTGCATCTTTTAATCAATTACAATGCACCATTTTGACTGTACTTACTGAAGTGAAAGTCCTTAAGATGTAATTGAAAGATTAATATGATCAATTTTGGATGAGATAAGGTTCTTTCTTTCTGTGTTTTTCTTGTTTCCTGTTTTTGCTACCCTGATTTAAGGGCTTGATTTTTCTGCATTCACATCCTATATTTTCTCTGCCCCTCAGCTATTAGTCACATCAATGATTGTGCTATGCATTAGAATCCCGGACTTTGAATACGGCTAGTGCTACTTTGGTGCTACCCCATCTGTTTTGAGTTGAACACATGTGAGCGTTATTCTTTGTTGGCTGTATTGCTAAAATTTATGTTCCAATTGTGTGAAAATCTTGCATTTCAGGAGGTGCCTGATTTCACTTCTCAATTAACTTCTGCAAGTTCTTTGAAATCCAGACCATTGGAGGGGCTAAGGGTTGGTCTTATCCGTGAAACTGTTGATGCTGGTGTTGATTCTGGAGTTAAATCGGCAATACAGGGTGCTGCAGCTCATCTGGAACAATTAGGATGTATTTTGAAGGAGGTGAAATTTAAAAGTGCCATGTGCTGTTTTTGCTGAATCCCATGCATATTGGTTTTATGTATTCATTTGAATTTTCTTTTGGAATTAGTGCAGGTCTCATTGCCATCCTTCTCTCTTGGTTTACCAGCTTACTATATTCTTGCATCATCAGAATCATCTTCAAACTTGTCGCGATATGATGGTGTCAGGTGACATGCTTAGAAATGTTTTTCATTTTTCAAGCATAAATTATGCAGATAGATAAAAGCTAGTTTGGAACTAACTATTTCTTCTAATTTCTTCATACATAATTGAAAGAGTGAGGTTGGAGAGGTGAGAGTGAGGAGTGAAGAGGAATATTCAGGAAACAGCATCTAAATTTGAGAAGGAAGTCTGCAAGAAGTATTTTTAAGCAGACATGATAAAAGTTTCTGATACTATGCTTCATTTTTCCATGATTTTCAACAAATCCAGGTATGGGAACCAAGCTTCTTCTGATGAGCTAAATGCACTTTACGAAGAATCCAGGGCTAAAGGATTTGGGCCAGAGGTCTGTCTATGAATTCACTGTTGAGAAATTTGACCTAATGTTATATTAGAGTTGTAACAAGCTGGATTCTTGACATAAATACTTTTAATTTTTGCAGGTCAAAATGAGAATATTAATGGGAACATATGCACTTTCAGCTGGCTATTATGATGCATATTACAAGCGTGCCCAGCAGGTATCACTCCTATTACAGTAAATACTCCCTTGCATTGAATATCTTATGGGCCCTAATCTGAGGAAGATGGATAACTGGTTGGCAATAGACCTGTAGTTGCCTTCTCATAAAATCTAATGTGTCACCTTAAAAGTCAAAATGTTCCAGCTGCTAAAATTCTTAATAGCCGTTACATTTGCATGAAACCTCTTTTTGATGTTTAAATTAATTTATTTAAGTAACTATATGCTCATGGCAATTAAAATATTGATGTTTTAAATCTCAAAGTTAATTTATACTCTATCTCTTGGTTTTTCATTGGCATTTCCAAGTAAATGATTTTTTGGTCCTGCAATTTATTTATAAGGGTTAATCACGTATTTGGCACTCAACTATGCTCAAATGTTCTATTTGGTACCTTGCGTTTAAAAAGAGCAATATGTTACTCAAACATTGTTTCTGCTTATCAGATTACGCATTCTACCAATTGAGTTTGAGAAAATGTGATGTATCCCCAACATCAAACCCCACCGGATAGCACGCCGATGCTGCTGATATTTTTTGTTAATCGAGTTAGTTGAATGTCTAATCTGATAAACAGAAGCAAAATTTGATTAGTGTGTTGCATATTTTTAAATTTAGTTGCCCAATTTAACATTTGACTGTAGTAAGGGTACCGGATATTTAATTAACCCTATTTATAATTTTGAATGATCATGTCTGTTAATTTGTCTTTTTTATGTGCCATATACTGAAAACCTTGATTCTTTTAGGAGCTTTTGCTATTAAAGAAGACATTCATGATTATAATAGTGTTTTAGGTGAGGACCATAATTCGGAAAAGCTTCAAGGCAGCATTGGATGAAAATGACATCCTGATTTCACCCGCAGCTCCATCTGCTGCATATAAGATTGGTATGCTAATTGTATTCTCCTTCTTTTTCTTGTTTGACTTGTTTGTCTAATCTAGTTTCTGGTCTTCTTTTCATGTGGCAGGGAAGGGTATTATGACTCTTGTATTGCTTGTCCTCATTTACTGAAACAATGAATTACGAAGTTGCTTGTGATGGTTGCAGGTGAGAAGAAGAATGACCCATTGGCAATGTATGCGGGAGATATTATGACGGTAAGCACATTTAGGCTCTTCAATTATATGTTGTTGAAGTCATTCCTCCCCAGTTCAAGGCTTTGATCCACTATCACGATTGTTTGGCTGGTTAGGAATATATAAATTAAGGTTATGGGTTTCCACATATTAAGGTTTTGGAGTTGATTCCATATTGCTAAAAAATTGCTTTGGCTTCACTTATTGGTTTTGTCACTTTTTTTTTCTTTTGCAAGTTATTTTATTTTTCTTCTTTAAAGATTGCAATATGGTAGAACTAATATTGAAGATGTATTGGATACGAGTGTGTGTCCGACACAAGTATGCTTAATTTTTTAAAAAGTTTTTCCATGTATTTGGAAAATCATTTCCTCATACCATATACGAATATATGTTAGACATAGATGTTGGGCAGATGTACTTTAGAGAAATGAAGAGTCGAAGTAACAGAGGTATATTTGGTTTTTGGATGCATGAATAATGAGAAGTAAGGTTAGCCTATTGTCCTAATATCTGAAACTGTTGCATATATTTGCATCCATAAATTGATTAAAACCATAGTTACTATGGGCTTTTCTTTTTCTTTTGTTTTGTAGGGGGGGGGTGGAGTCATGAAAATGTTATCATAGTACACTATCCTATAACGTCATTTATGTGCTCATGAGTTCGAGATAAAGAGATTTATTTTTCTAATATATTAAAAAATGATCCACTTGCTGATACTCATAGGAATATATCTATGTCTCTACTCAGGAGTTAGCTCTCTCCAGATGGCCAAGACAAGCCACCTCCCTAATTGGATTTAGATGACATAACAATCTTAACAATGATTAATTGCTCATATTAACCCAATGGACTATGGACTATCAATTTAGACTACTTACCTTAGAATGTTGTCTTCCCGCATATATAGTCCATTATATGCAACATTCTAACGGTATAACCACAAGTAGTCAATGTCCCATATTTGCTTACATTTATTTTAACATGTAAATTAAACGAGGACGAAATAGCTATGGTATAATGAAACTTTGAATATGTAAATATGAATAATCAGTTCAAAACAAATGGGAGGAAAATGAAAATCATTTGTGTAGCTGAACTTCATTGCTTTGAGATTTTAAGGCATACTGAATTGTTTCTTAGAGTTGCATTGAAACATAAAATATGGCTTTTATTAGTTAAAAGTCAAGAATGTTGGGGGATGATTTACACCATTAAGATGTTCTTGTCCTTTAAAAATATTTTGCAACTAAGAATACCTTAGATGTGCTTGCGATGCCGTTGCATGGTTGCAGGAACGCCTACATTTTATGTGTGTCAGTTCTCTTTGATGGGCAGACATTTAATAATGTTCTTTATCAACAATTAGTCTGGGTGGTCTTTCTCGCATGGCTAATATTCGTCATTCTTTTGAGTTCCATGTTTAATGATGAGATTCATGGTGTCAAAATGATGGTTTTGATTTTGTAGAAATTAATCACGGTGCTATTTTATGAGTTAAGACAACATCAAGCTGATAAAATTTTAAGATTTATGTATTTTGAGTGGATAATTACTGCAATTTTTTTAATTTCAAAATTGAATATGCGAATTAAAAATTTCAATTGTTTGCTATATATTATTCCTTTTATTTGCCTTTTGCCCTTCTCTCATTTGGAGATTTATAATGCCCATATACAGGTCAATGTTAACTTGGCGGGTTTACCTGCATTGGTTTTGCCATGTGGATTTGTGGAAGGAGGGACTGTGGGCCTTCCAGTTGGCCTTCAAATTATTGGTGCAGCATTTGATGAGGTATGCTGCTCATTTTTTTATTAAGTTGTTATTTATTTATCATTATGAAAATTTTCCCTAAATTAATTGAAAATAACGAAGATCTAGGGAGGATCCTTTCCCTTCATTTTCCTTCCATTCTAGCCGCTGCCAAACACATTATAAGCATGAAGGGAATATAGGAACGAAGAGAAGTAACCTCTTGATTTAGCCGAAAGCATCTCTCAAATTGGCAGCTTTTGAGTTTGTTAATACCCATGCTTTTGGAACGACTCATTTTAGGGTAGACTATAGTTTGGAGACATCAAACACTTGGTGACCATTAATCAAGGATGGGTAGTTAGAATTGTTATAGTTATGGTGAGAAAATATTCGTTTTTGGGAAAAGTTGTACCATTGCGTTAGAGGAGACACAAGATATACACCGACAAGCATGCAACTTAAATATGCTTATTTAATGGTTTAGAATCTGGTTTTATCATTATTTTTTCTGCTTTCCTGTCCTATCATTCAAAAACCGGACGAGTTAATCTATCTGATATTCAAAGTCATCATTTTTTTTCTCTTTTATCTTATTTATGCAGGAAAAGTTGCTCAAAGTGGGTCATATCTTTGAGCAGACTCTTCAAGGTTACAATTTTGTTCCTCCACTCATTGCAGATGGTGCTTTCGCCTAAACATCGATGGTCCATGCTCTTCTGAGGACTCTGATGCCTTTAGTTAGCCTATGAAATCTTAAAAATTGAGTGGTGAGTTGATCTGCTGGTTCAGAGGGTTGTGACTCTTAACTAATGTTTCGTTGATACAAATGTTTTTAATGGCATTTCTTGACAACGAGTGCTTTAGAGACCGGAATGATTTGGCTATATTTATCCCCACCAGCATTGAAGTACAATTTTGTTCCTAAAAAAAAAGTACTGGTAAGCAGCATCTCCAAAATATTTCAATGTGATACGTTATATACTGTTAAGTTCCATTAGCTTTCATTGAATAATCTTTGCCCAATTCTATTAGCTTTCATTTTCATTTACGAAGTCATTAAGCGATTGGCAGGTCTTGTATGTTCTTGTTTCTTCTTTTTAGCAAGCCAAAAAGCAGCACAAATAGTTGCAGCTGATGACAGCAAGCACCGCCAAAAACCTGTATTTGTGTTTTTTTTTTTTTTGTTATAATTGTGTTTAAAGTATTATATATTTATATAAATTTAAATATGTTCATATATCTGTATAAGCTTCGTGCTGTATTTTTATATTGTATTTTAATTTTTTTCATTTTGTGTTTAAAATTATCGAGTTTAATTAAATATACTGAAAATCCAAGCACTGTTCAAGTTCAGTGAGATAGTGTTATGGGACAGGTTGATTTACCTGCCTAGTGTGAACAATGCTATTGGTCCAGAAATTTTATATTATTCAATTTTTTTTCTATTGTCTTTTTTTTCTGAAACCTTAATTGAGGAATGCTAGATCTGACGAAAGAAGTATTTCTTTATATAAGAAGGTTTGGTTTATATGATTATTCCAATCTTAATATGAATCTCTAAGAATGTTTTTATTAGTACTTGCCTTGCAAACCTCTAAATATATGCTTTTTGTATAGTTTATTAATCTTTCTCAACTAAGAAGTAACTACTAA
>JAQSVH010000011.1:10980051-10990886 GCA_029448705.1 Adansonia digitata | reverse complement strand
AGGTCTATTTCTTGAACAATGGCGAGCTTCCATCAGTTGGAAAACATGTACGATGTGGGAATGAAGCCTTTGATGCTCCGCAGTCTGATTAGACAATATATTCCTGATGAGAAGCATCATCTCGGTCTCAGCAACAGCTGTTTTGAGCTGCCAAATTTGGTTTCCATCCTCCAAACTCACCGACTCTTGTTAGAATCGTACACCCACTCCATGGATCAAAAACTCATTAACAGCTGGAAATCGGCCGTTGATGATTGGGTCAATCGCTTGGAACTGCTACTCTCTAGCGATATGGTATATTTCAAGTCTTTCTTGCTTTCTTTGACTGTTCAAATGTTTCCTTTTCCTGTTTTAAAACGAATGATCAGTGATAATTCGAATTTTCTGTTTGTGTTTGATATTTCACATAGACATATATATTTTTTCCATAGCAGCAAATTAGCTGTAATTCTAGTTCTGAGTTATGAGTGAAAAAGCATCAATAAAATCGTGTGCAATTTTCTTTTTCTAATAGTTGACGCCACTAAATTGGGAGATTTCTGTTTAAATTCGTGAGAGAAAAAGTGTCTAAATTCATGTAGCCAACTCCACTTTACGCTGTTTCATTCTTAATGATAAATTTGTACCGCTTAGCTTTTTTATATATTTTTATTACTCCCAATTTTATTTTATTTTATTCAATCTTATGTAAAATTTTCTAGTCAGATAAATGTTGGGTTGGAATCTGTCTGCTTGGGGTTACTTGTCAAGAGTGCAGTAATCAACGGTTTTTGTTGTCATACTCTGTTTGGCTGGACAAGCTTTTATCACAAATTCAGGTATATAAAGTACATGTATTGACATAGTTTTCTTTCTGTCTACTTATTTTATGTACTTTGTTTTAACTTCCTGTATGTGGGCTATTGTTTGTTGTGTTTGTTTAATTTATTTTCTAAAGACTGCTGATGTGATCATATTTCTCCGGTAGCTGGTAGTGGTTTTTAATCATTATATTTTTAAAACATTTTTCTGCTATCATATATACATAAATTTTTTTGGGAACACTATCACGTGTTGATGTATGAAACTTTGCATTTTTCCATCTCAAGTAAATTAGATTTTATGGGAATACATTTAACATCCTGTATTTCAAATGAACCAATCTAAATCTGTTTTAGTGGAAAAACATGTGTGGAATTTGCGAAGGATTTGACATATGAGTAGCCAATGATCTGCTTGAGTTTTGGGTGAAATTTATTTAGCCATGATTCTTTTTCACATACACCTGCAAGATGTGCTGTTTTCTGACTTTAAACTACTTTGAGACAGTAATTGAAGATTAAACATGGTGTCTTCTGTCTCTGAGGATCTAAAATATATACTAAGTCAAAAAGGTTTAGATGAATATTCAAGAGATTATTGTGGGAGCAAGTACCGGTGCACTTTTTAGTTTACATGCATATAGAGAAAAAAACTTGTAGGTGATGATGTGATGTCTAGAGACGTAGAAGTCAAAATCAAATGGTGAATCTGATTTATTTGGGTTACACAGTAGATTTTCTAACTTGCTATTATGAGCATAAGATATCAGTTTGCATCTGAAGCTTGTAGGATTGGTACTAATGAATCATGATATTTGGCTCTTATGCTGTGAGGAAGAAAACCATTGTGAGATCTTTGTTGCAGTTAATGATCATGGCTTGTCCTTAAATTTTTCGGAAACTTGGATGTATTTCAACATTTAATGTGTTATGCGGTATATGCACTTGTGCAAGCATATTTTGTTAAAATTCTTAATATATATATATATATATATTTACGTAACCCAATGTGGCGTGTCATATCCTTTGTTCCAAACAGCCTCCAGCAGATTCTCAACTTGTGAAGATTGCTTCTTGCGCCTCACTATCAGATTTATTGACAAGGTTAGGTAATTGTTGTTCTTGCCAATTCTAAAAGACGTAGTATGCGTAGGTACTCACATGTGTTCATTAAAATGTTTGTATACGTAGGTTTATACATTGGAGCATTTAATAATTTGCTGTTAGTTGTTCAAGAAGAAGGGCTTTATTTGTTTAAGTTGTTTTCTTTTGCTTAATGCCGGTGCATGGCAGTGACATGCTTCAGCTGCTTCTATTTTCTGATAGAGATTGTTCCAATCAACAAATTTCAATGCTCAAAGATATATATCGTATCTACAATTTTTGTAACTTGAGTAGCTGTTCTTTTTACTGAATTAGACTGGCTAGATTTCCAAAGAAAGATGGGACCTTACTTGCTGGGAAGCTCGTCCAACCTGTTTTGAAGCTTTTAAATGAGGATAGTGCGGAGGTGATTTGGGTATGTAACAAATTTCTAGGTTTTCTTTTTGTGCTTTGCCTATCAAGCTTGTTTGGGTAGAAACTCCTCATAAACTCTGTACTTGTAATTCATTTTGCTTTATTGCTTATTAAAGAAGGATTTTTTTTGCTTCTTTCTTGTGTTAATAACTTCAGTTTCATGTTACTTGTTTCTTCCGGTAAATGAAAAAAAGTTTTCCCATGAGGGATATGGTAGCTCATATTCAAGAACCTCAAAAAGCGTTCTTTATTTCGTTCCCATGCATGTGTAGTTGTGTTTATATAGAGAGCAACTTCTGTACAAAATTCCTTTTTAAACTTTGGTAGGTATTAGAGGTATTCAGTAAAGTACTGATGTTTCGTCTTTATAATATTCATGCGTTATTTATCATCCTTGTTTTGTCATGTGCAGGAAGCAGCAGCTAGTTTATTATATACCATTATAATCTGCTTTCCGGCTTCCATTCATCATTATTATGATAAGGTAAGTTTATATTCATTAGAAGACTTCTGACGCTCTGTAGTTGGAAATAATATCCAAACCCATGAACATGAATTATATTCATTAGAAGACTTCTGACGCTCTGTAGTTGGAAATAATATCCAAACCCATGAACATGAATATGTCCCTTCCACACACATTTATGTTGTATCCAACATAGACATAGAAATGCTTTTGATACGGTTCAATACATATCAGATATTGAGGCATTCGGAGAAAAAGTGAAAAAAGAAAAATAATAATTAATGTTGGGTGGTAGTCAAATAATACATTCTTTAATTAGGATTTAGGAGTTAGAAGAGTTTTTGACCAAAGGGGGAGAGCCAGTTTGGTGATTTTGATTTGATGGTTTTTGTGACTGAGGTGATGTTTGGGAGGCTTTGGGGTTAGAGTGTTAAGAAAAGGAAGATATTGGTGTTAGTTGGGCTTTTAAATGAGGGAGTTCCCATTGTTATGTTCAGCTTTTATGCCCTTTCAATTTGAAAAAGAACTAAATTAATTTCAAGTTTTCTTCCAAAAACTGACAGGCCTTTAAATTTTAACATAACAAAGCCATAGACACGAACATGTAATGTAAGTCGGTGTTTGTTTATGAAAAATATATATTTTATCTTAGTTGAGAAAATAAAATTCTTTTAAAACTGTATATATTTTTATTGCCATATCCTGTTGTATTCGTATCTAATCTTTTGAAGAAATTTCGGTGTCAGTGTCTGTATTGTGTCACACTCATGTCCCATGTCAATATCTGCATTCTGTAGATTCAAACACAGACAAGTTGAAAATAGGAACCGAAGAAAACATGCTACCCACGAATAAGAAGCCCCTTTAGCGAAACGCTGAAAAATTAGTAATTCGATGTAATTTGTAGAGCTTTATTTGTGCTTTATGAAGTGACGAAATGCCCAAATTTGGTAACTTATAATTTCTACACTCATTTGCTAAAGGAAACAGAATAAGAAGAGAGAAAGGGAGGGCGATGTAGAGAAGTGGAGAGAGTGGACATCGCTTTGCTGTGTGAATAGAAGATTAATGTTTAGGCTCTATGTGTATAATTTTATTAAAGAACTGATTAAAAGGTCATACATTAGCTGTTGTATATTCATGGCTGTTTGTTTCATGATAATATATCTTAAGTAAACAACATGATGCATCACAGAAGTCGTTATTTATGAAACCTTTCTGATCCTTATATGTGGCTATGGTAACATCTTAACCTACAAGTATGAATTAAAAAAATTGTAGAAACTTTGAAAGTGTATATATATATATATATATTTGTTTGATATGACTGTATGAGCTAAACGACATGTGTGTGGCATATATAATACCATGACCGATGCTGTCATAAAGTATAGGTTCAAATCAACATGTAGAAATCTCAGCTGTTGTAGTAAGAGAAGAATAGAAAGATTTCTTTTCGGCTGAGTCGTGCCTTAATGAAAGCATTAGATTTCTTCTGCTAATGAATTTACAATGTACTGGTCAAATAATTTTTGCAGGCTGAAGCTGCTATCGCTTCAAAAATTCTTTCAGGGCAACATAGTACAAAAACATTGGAGGTAACATGTTTTTTTTTTTTTTTTTTTACTTTTGGCATTAATAAAAGGAAATAAAAGGTAGCATGGAAATGTTTTATTTTTTTCTTCTGTCTGTTTCAATCTGCAGAAACTTGGTTATTGCTTAGCATTACTCCCAAAATCAAAAGGAGACAAGGATAGCTGGTCCTTAATGATGCAAAAGATTTTGATATCGATAAATGGTTACCTCGATGATGCCTTCCAAGGTGTAGAAGAAGGTATAATTTGACACCTTCATGTATAAGCCTTTTGCTGGCCTTAAGGGTATTAAATAGATGAATTTTCTTTAAATAAATTGCAGAAGCTAAATCTGATGAAGCTAGGAGGTTGTTGGTTCCTCCAGGAAAAGAGCTGCCATCACCTTTAGGTGGTAATAACTTATTAGAAGGGGCATCTTGTAAGACAACAAGGAGTTCTGAGGGGTTGCCTACATCAACTGTCTCTACTCTGATGTTTTGCTGTTGTACAATGCTTACGAGTTCCTATCCTGTTCAGGTATTTTGTAGTTTTTTTTTTTTTTTTTAAGCTATAGACACCTTATTAATGGTTTTCAGCAACGTTGTATATTTTGATTAATAGGTAACAGCTCCAATTCGGTCGATGTTAGCTCTTGTTGAGAGGGTGCTGATGGTTGATGGTTCTTTGCCACACACCATGTTGCCCTTTATGACTGCCGTGCAACAAGAGTTAATCTGTTTAGAACTTCCAATCTTGCATGATTACAGTTTGGATCTTCTCATTGCAATTATAAAGGGGATGCGCAGGTAAGAAAAAACAACTTTATTTTACTATAATATTTCTCAGTGTTCTTTAGGGAAAAAAAATTAGTACTTTTTTTCCTATTGGTTTGCAGTTTTTGATGTACTATACTTTTGTATACTGTGGCTTTACTGTTTTTTGTCCTTTTAATATGAACCCGCAGTTGCTTCTCTTGCTTTCATTGCTCAAATAACTAGTCGAACTTCTGTAAAATACTTTTGAATAGCAGGGTGCTCCTTTTGCGCTTCTTTCTGGTATGATTCTCTCTGGTTGAAGTTTGAAGTCTGTCCAACTATCTCAATTTGGCGGTTTTAGTCCCTCTGCACCTATTTTATTGAATGTAGCCCTTGCACTTCTATTAAAAGTTGATTTAGGATGCTAGATCTTCCCTTTAACTTGGATGATGTTGCATATTTTGGTGATGATCTAACATGCTATGGTGGATTAAAAGTCTAAAATGTAATATTTTATTTCAATTATATGAGAATTAATTTTTGCAGAAATTTGAAAAACCTAGTAATCTCTATAAAAAAAATAACGGTTTTTTGTATTGATGTGTGCCATGTGGTAAAAAAACCAGTTTGACGTGCCTCGTCATAAAAAAGCCTCAGAGTTGAATTTTACAACTGAAGTTTAACATCGTTATTGGTGTTCTTACATAGACTTTTATTAGAAGAATAGAGATTAAAGTCACTAAAGTTGTGATTGAGGGACTAGAGCATCATAATTGAGATTGTAGAACGACTAAATTAAAAAACTTGGACCATTCTCTTTTATGCGTCTAAAATGTAATATTTTATTTTAATTATATGAGAATTAATTTTTGAAGAAATTTGAAAAACTTAGTAATCTCTATAAAAAAAAAATTAACGGTTTTTTGTATTGATGTGTGCCATGTGGTAAAAAAACCAGTTTGACATGCCTCGTCATAAAAAAGCCTCAGAGTTGAATTTAACAACTGAAGTTTAACATCGTTATTGGTGTTCTTACATAGACTTTTATTAGAAGTATAGAGATTAAAGTCACTAAAGTTGTGATTGAGGGACTAGAACATCATAATTGAGATTGTAGAACGACTAAATTAAAAAACTTGGACCATTCTCTTTTATGCTTCTTTCTGCAGGAAATTCTTTGCTTGACTTCTTCCAGTATCTAATAACGTTTATTTTTTCTAATTAAAGTTAAAAAGGGTCTTGTATTGAGTAAATAAACAATTAATCTGCCCTTGAAGCTATTCGCTAATGTCTTCTTATTAACTCCTGTCTGAATTTCTCGTGGTAGACTTAATGTAGTTGAATTTCCTTTTAAATTTAATTTCCAGAGTTGTAGTTGTTGTGATCTACCAATGATAGATTAAGATGGAAGCTCTTTGTATTTGGTATTATGAGTGATCATTGAGGTGAGGCTTGATATTCTCATTTATAATGACATCAGTAATTTGAATAGAAATGGAAGAGGCTTAAATATAAAATTAGCCCCTGAACTATACCATTTTGTTTCACTTAAGTACTTTATGAATTTTGGTTTCCAATTGGGTACTCAGACTATATTTCACCACTCATTTTACCCCAAAATGCTAAAACTGTTAAAAAAATAATGCTTTGACTTTTTTCAACTAATAATATTGCACCATGTGTCACTTACATTGCCACGTGGTAGCATCTAACTGGTTGTTGTTTGACGTAATTATACTGTAAGTACCAAAATTGGACATGAAAATTCATAAAGAACCTAAGTGGGAAAACCAGTATAGTTCAGGGGCCATTTTTTTAATTGAGCCAATGGAAGAAAAATAGTAAATAGGATTGGCATATCATTTGTGTTTGGAAAAGCAGGGTGGAGCGAGATTACCTTTTTTGATATTAGTATTTACCTTTTAGGTTTGCTACCTTGCCTTTTATTTAAGCAATTTTCTATTTTCTGGACATTTTAGAGAGCGAATGAAAACTTGTTCCTAAAACTAGTTTTAAGAAACTCTTCTTTACTTGGTCTCTTAATCAGGATGGGAAGCTTGAACCTCCTAGGTTCAGGGAATAAGATACATGGTTTCTATGTTGACCATTTTTATCTATTTCCCCATTCTACTAACAAATTTTTATGAGAACACTTCCAAATTTATTGTTAAGAAAAATATAATAAGATTTTGAAAGAATATTAAAAAGATTTATTAGCTGAGAATCAAGAGCTTATTTATGTAGCCATTAGATCACTGAAACTCTTAAAATACTATTTACTTGATGAGAATCGGAACATTAAGATATAATCGTATATGATAATTAATATTAAATTGGTAGTGTAGTAGGACACTTGAATCATAAAATTTTGTGAAATTACATTAATATATTTTATCATATGAGATTAAATATAAATGATTTTGACATAAATATATAATACATAACAGTAAATGGATAACATTTTATATAATATATAAACTTTGATATGCTTTTAGTAACCTTAAAATCATATTAAAGGCTATCAAAATCATATAAAAGACTATTAAAATCATATCAATTTTGTCAAAATCATATTTAATGTTACCAAAGGCATATCAAAGATATTATATATTATTATATTATATAAAATAATAATGCATTTGTTGTTACATATTTATGTCAAAATCATTCATGTCTATTCTCATATAGTAATATGTACTGTTGTAATTTGAGATAATTTTATGATTAAGTGTGCTATGACACTACCAATTTAATTTTAATTATTATTTTTGGTTATATCTTCATGTTTTGGTTCTTTTCAAGTAAATTGTTTTGAGATTTTATTTGACCTAATAGTTAGATGAATAAGCTCTTGATTCTTAACTAATAATTTTTTTTTAATATTTTTTCAAAACCTTATTATTAATTTTCTTAACAATAGGTTAAAGAAAATAATAAATAAAGATTAGTCAATATTTTAACTTAATATAAATTCATTAATAAAAATTTAGATTAAAATGAGTTAATATTAAGGAAAAATGCATCAGTTAAGAAAAATTTACATTAATAAGGACTCCTAGGTTAATAAAATAAATAAAATTACTTAATATTTTAATTTAATAATAAAAATATTAATTAATTACGAACATAATAGTTAATTCTCTAAATTGTCGAGGGTATGTAAGTCATTCACTATTGTATTGTTATTATTTTCTTTATAAAATTTTATGTATTTGTTGTTATATATTATATATTTATCACAAAATCATTCATGTTTGATCTCATATAGTAATATATTATTTTAATGTAACATAATTTTGCGATCCAAGTCTCCTACCATACTACCAATTTAATCTTATTTATCATCTATTCTTCTTTGGTTATATCGTCATGTTTTGATTATCGTCAAGTAAACAATATTTTAAGATTTTTCATAACCTAATAGCTAGGTAAATAACCTTTTGATTCTTAACTAATAAACTTCTTTAATATTCTTTCAAAACCTTATTATTATTTTTTTAACAATAAATTCGAAAGTGTTCTCATAAAATTTTGTTATAAAAAAGACAACAAATAAAAATAGTCAATATTGAATTTAAATAAAAAATTATCTATTGAAAAAAGTTTAAATTGAAAGGACTTTAATGTTTGAAAAAAAAAAATAGAAGTAGTAAATATTTTATTAATTTAATAAGAAAAATTAATAATTAAGGATAAAAGTGATATTACGTTTGAAATAAAGGATGTTTTTGTAGTTTTTCATTTTTTTCTGACTTTAGAAAAATTTCCTATATTAATTCTTACAGGAGAGGGGCTCATCTGGTTTTGCTGGCCAAGTTTAAAATTCAATTTAACAGTTTAAGGTTATTGGCTTTTAATTTGAGTAAAATTATTCAGGATTTTAATTGTACTCTTCATTTGCAAAGTTCATTTGTGTAAAGTATTTTAGGAGTATTTAAGTGTCTAATAGACCATATTTTTCTTGGGTGTTGGGACTCAAAGTAGTCTTTTGTGCCTTCTAGGCATTTGGGTGGAATACTTTGTCGTTCTATGGTCCTAATAAATGAATCAAATTAGGAAGAAAAGGGATAATTTCCTTGTAATACAAGCCATCTCAATCCTTCACTTGCGTCTATGTTGTATATGTACTTTTATATATGCTTCTTTGAAGTTAAAGCTAATTCCATTTTCTATGCCCTTTATCTCTGTTTGTCTAAGGCTTTGTGCTTACATCTTTGTTATTAAATACTAATTCCATATTCTATGTGTTCATATCTTTGTATATTCAGTATCATACGTGCTTATCTCCCTGTTTCTTGTTTATATATGCACCTGAACTTATTCCATATTTTATGTGGTCATATCTTTCTCAGCATACGTACGCATATGAAGAATGCCAAAATAAAGTGGGCATATCTTCAAATACATGGATTGCAAACTGAAATTCTAATAAATTTAAAGAAATTACAATTACAATAGAAAATGTTACACTCTCTAAGTAATCATCTCCTTGCCCCTTGCTCAAATTTCATTTTTGTAAAAATTTTAGGGAAACCTTTTTTATTTTTTTCTGCTGCTATTTGTGACCAATTTCAATATTTCTCTTTGTTTTCATTTCTATTATTAGAGATATATTGTCCTTATAGATTTCATGCCTGTATGATTTGTGTTGCTCGATCCGGAGAGTTCATGCATATACTTTATCCATATCTTGATTTATTTGCAGTCAACTGTTGCCGCATGCTGCATACATTGTTAGACTTGTTACGAGATATTTCAGGAGATGTTCCCTGCCAAAATTGAGGATAAAGCTCTACTCAATCACTAGGATGTTGCTTATATCTATGGGTGTTGGTAAGCAGTAATTTCTTTCCATGTCGTCATAAATTTTCACCGTCTATACTAAGCAATTCTTGTGTTGGTTTTACATTGAATTTTAACGGTACATGGATAGATTGGTCTGTTTCCATGTATCATTTAGGATTATAAGAGTTTGTAGTTCACTAGAATTCATGATTTCTCTACCATATTGTCATGGAAATGAGCTGTGCTCCAAATCACTAATATGCACCCTTTTCTTTGTTTCAACCAGGGATGGCTGTATATCTTGCACCAGATGTCATTGACAGTGCATTTAATGATCTGAATTCTCTTGATGGTGGAGATGATGAAACATCCCTTACAAACATAGGATCCTCTACTGGAGCTTTGCCCCAGCCTAGCAATAGGAAAAGAAAGCATAGTAGTACAACTGGATCTCTGGAGGAGAAACAAGCTACAACGGGTCCAGAAGTGGAAGCACCGAATACCCATGAAATGACTCCAATTACTGTGAAAATAGCTGCACTTGAAACTTTGGAAGTTCTTCTCACAGTGGTATGTGAACTACATCTGAATTTGCAGAAAATGTTAGTCATTTGCTTCAAACCATGCATGAGAGAATTAAACAATTCTCTTACATGTCAAAACTTTTCTAGCATGCAATATACATAGAATAACTTCCCACAGGCTAACTTTAGAAAAAGAGGTGAACTTCTTTAGAGGTTTTAAATCATGTAGAGAAGTTTCTGTTGCTAGAATAATAGAAATAACGGAACCATCTTTAACATGTTCTTATAATGAGAAGAAAATACAGACATATATGCATACATATATTATTCTCTTTTTTACTAATGTCCCAGTATCTGATATATGAACTGAAGTTGATATGTATATATATTTTCAATTAGAAATATATGTATAA
>JAQSVH010000011.1:10902996-10938711 GCA_029448705.1 Adansonia digitata | reverse complement strand
GTCTTTAGTTTGAGTTTTTGGGAGTTTTTTAAGTCTCGAGTATTAATTATCTTTGTATGCTCTAAATTTAAAGGAAATTTGAAATATTTGAAAAATATTAATAAAAGCCATCGTCTACAGAATCAAACCCACGACCACATGGTTAAAAGCCCTGTGCTCTACGGGCTGAGTCGCCTTTTTCATTGGTCCTAATCAGAACGAATACACGAAATTGAGCTGAACTGTATCTTTGTTACTTTCGTCTCTCAACCAGTAATCAGTTTTGAAAAAATTGCAATTAATGTATAGTATTTTAATTTTTTTTTTACAAAAAAGCCAAGATTGAATTTAATCATTTGCATTAATTCGGTTCATCGGTTTTTTAATTCTTTTAACAAAAAATTTATAGCATTTTAACTTTTTTCACTAATTCAAAAAATAAAATATATATTTTTATGTTATAAAAATTAAAAAATAAATAAAAATAAAATTCAGTTTAATTTGAATAATTACAATTTTTAACTTATGAATTAAAAACCAAAATGAAAACTAAATCGGATTGAATCGAATATATTTTATTAATATTCGAACAAAACATTACTATTCTCAAATCAATTTTTTATTTTCTCCATTTTTTTTTTGCCAGCCATATCTTCAATAAGGAAAATGCAACAGCTTAGTTCAAAAGAAAATATAGAAAATAAAAAAACACAACTAATTTTGAAAACATTAAACCCTAAAACGGTCAACATAATGAAGTAAAAAATAAATGCTGAAAAGGGGAATCATTGCATAAATAAAAGTTATATAAACATCTAAACAAGGCTATTAACATTTAATTTACGACCAAATAAACCGCTAGCTTTTTAATCTGTATCCAAATTAATTTTTAGTTTTAAATTTATACTTAAATAAATCATTGATGTAAATCAATACTCATTTGAAATAAGAATTTATTTGGGTATGAACAAATCAAATAATAATTGACTTATTTAAATACAATAAACATATAAGACTTACTTAAAACAATGAAATAGGTTAAAGCATTTTTAATAAACCAGGGGGAAGCTAAAGAGAAAATAACACCAGATTATAACTATATTTATTTATAGGTTGGACCGAGTGACGTCTTGAAAAAAATTTTGAAACTCAAATCCACTTGAATTTGATTTGACTCGTTTCAAGTGATTGCACAGATTATATTAAAAAATTAAAAAATTATTTCATATTGATAGTTATATATTTTTATAATTAAATTTAAACAAAAAATAATATTTTAATAAGTAAAAAATGATATAAGTCAAACCAATCCAAATCACGAAAACAATATCCAAGCCCGGCTTAGACTAGATGGACTACCGTACCCTTAAATAGATCAAGTTATACCTCACTTTTTTTTGGCAAAAAAAAAAAAAAAAGGTTATCGCAGTTTCATTAAAAAAGAAATGATAATGAATGGCATTATTGTAAATATCTTATTTAAACAAGGTTAAATAATGACATGATGATATAAATAATTTCCCATATAAACTGTACAAGAATTGGTACATGTATCAATCAATCATTGCTTCATGATTGAAATATATATATATATATATCTCCATTTAACCATCTACTCCTATCTACTTCAGCCACCTTATCAACATATTACATATTCAAATATTCTCTAACACAACTTCAAAAAAAATTCATCCAACATGTATACCATTTGATCTAATACTCGATCAACATGACTGAAATATATATATATATATATATATATACACACACTTAACCATTGACCCCTATCTATTTAAATCACCTGAGTAGAAATATTACGTGTTCAAATCCTCTCGAATCTATAATTTTTAAAAATTCATCCAACATACACGCTGTCTAAGCTAATACTTACCGAGATGATTGAAATATATATATATATACACACACACACTTGACTAGTGATCCCCGTCTACTCAAGTCAACTGGGCAGGATATTATGCGTTCAAATCATCTCGAATCCATAACTTCCATAAATTCATTCAACTTCCATGTCATCTAATCTAATAATGGATCGACATGACTGCAATATTTTGCGTGTTTCAAATTATTCGGGCAAAAGGGGCAGCCTAGGTACACTTGTTCCTCCATTGCTATCAGTTAGAGGCTTCAAGCCGGTTCCATGTTGTAAAATTGGAGTAGTTTTAAGGGATTTAGATGACAGCTTTTTGTTCGATTTCTGGGGAAGAATTTGCAACCTTGGGTTAAGCTCAGTACCTGAATTTTCTGCACATAACTGATAGCTTTCGACAAGCTCAAGTTGACGGGCGATTATTTCGGAACATCTGGGTAGAAGCTCTACAGGTTCACCACCAGGGATTACGATATACTCGATTGCTAGACGAACCTCCTGCGAGAAAACAAAGAGAGAATCCGAAACTTACTCCATTTAATTCATACAATCACTCTTAAGAGACAGCATTCAATAAATTGAAGTTTGAATCCCTATATCTGCAATTACTTCCTTTCCCTAAATTGCCAACTCTTACGTAAAAATTATTAAAGATTAGATTGAAAGTTAGATGATTTTTTTGTGGACCATGGACATTATTAGAGTTCCAAAATTTACTTGCATTATAAAATTGCAGCCTTTGATATTCGAACTAAGATGTAGGTGTCAGATACGTGTATATGTCCGGCACAAATAAGTTCAGTTTTTTCAAGTTTTTTCATGTATTTGTAAGGTATTTAGAGGGTCATATCCTCATACCATGTCCGAATATATATCGGACATGAATACATTAAGAAAAATAAAGAGTCAAAGCAATATAGGTTGCAACATCATTATTTACAACAGAGTTACTACTTATCAACGATAAATCTCTAGCATTGAACTTTGCTAATTAACTTAGTCGGTTCACGAAGCCACCCTTAAAGGGTCATATCAGCAAGTCTGGGGTTTAGATTTGCATCCTCTTCTCCTATCCCCAAACTGCGACCTCCTTTGCAGCAAAAAAAATGCTAATCTCTAGCATTACCATTTATTGCAATAAATATGCAGTTTTACCTAGGGTTGGCGACAGGGCAAGGCGGGGCGACCCAACGTCCATGTATATATACATGAAAAAGCATATAGATCATGTTGGGTCGAAATGCAACGAGTTTGGGCTACTTTGCTAACCCTAGTTTCACGAACAAGCATTCAAGAATATCAAAGAATTTTTCAAGTTGCAATGAACAAATAGAACATGAGAAAGATATGGCACCTCCAAGGCATCAATCTCTTCCAAGGTGGGTTTTCTTTTTGGTGCATCATCTTCAATCTCAATATCAAAAGATTTTCCACTATGATGCTTTGATTTTGAGCCTTGTGATTCCCTTTCAAGAATCATACGCACGGCCTTGACCATTTGTGCCATGGTAGTTGACTGTAAATCAAGGAAAAAAAAAAAAAAGCTCTTATCAGTTATATACATCTTAATCGGTAACATTTTATTTTGATTAATATGTAAATCAGCTACTGAACTATATGCTTTTTAATGATTTAGCACTTAAAAATTCACAATCAAGTACTTAAACTTGTATTCTGTCAACTGGATGCCCTAATGAACTAACATCATTACATAAAGTGTTGACTTGGCATGGTTGACCAATACTAAGTCCCCAAACTGTCAGATCAAATATTTTTCTAAATGCTGATGTGGCATTGACCATACATGACAACTTAGTATTAATCTGCCATGCCACATCAAAATTTTATGTAAGGCATTAGTCTATTGGGTTAACTTACTTGACAGAAATAAAGTTTAGGTACGCAGTTGCAAAGTTTGTTCTTAGATACCAAATCGTCAAAAGGTGTGTAAAGTTCAAAAGCTAATTCACACATTAACCTTTTTTTACGAGGACATTTCATATAAGCATAGAAGTTTGTGACAGGAAAGGAAGGATGAAGTTGGTTTTTTTAGCTATATTGATCCGACTCTTTATTTTCCTTTATTTGACGCATATCCATACATGGATATGAGAATATAATCCTCAAAGAATCTTTGAAATGCAAGAAAATCTTAGAAAAAATTGAAGATACCCATATTTGACATTCACAACCGAGTCTGGGTAACATAGTTTTTTTAGCACCAATTGTTTGTGAAAATAGCTACGAAGATACCTTAATGACAAACATCGGCAGCTTGTAAAACTTGGCTATTCCGCGAATCCATGGGTTCTGCTTTATTTCAGACGCAGATGCTAAAATTGCATCAGCCATCCCAACTTCATCGGTTACATCTATTTCATCTTGAAGTCCCATGACTGCTGCTACTTGTAAAAGATCAGCTTCCAGGATCTAAATCATGCATTCCAACCAACAAAAATCATATTAGAACTTATGTTACTCTAACTTTTCATTTTTTTTAAAGTATCAGTGCTCGACACTTATGTCCAACGCATATTCTGACATGGGTATGCTATATGATCCTCCAAGAATCCTCAATATGCATGGAGAAAAAATTGAACATACCCGTGTAGAACGCACACCACTATCTTGACACTCACACCCAAGTCTGAATAATATAGATTATAGCTGCCATGTTTTGAACCAGGGGCAATATTATTGAAAAATTCTGATAAAGGCCAGTAGGGCACCACATTTCATCAAGCTTGTAAAGACCACCAACAATATCTGATTAGAATGCCATGTTCAGTTCGGCTGGATCAGTTCAACCGGTAACCTATGACATGTTCAGTCCAGTATATAAATCATAGAACTGGAGATTTTGCAAACGGACGAAAAACAGGTTTTAAACTTTTACTTTAATTATTGCATGTGACGAGATTTGAACTTTTAACCTCTTAGATATATATTAAAGACAATAGCATTTTAGCCAAAAGTACATTTTTATTAAGTATTTACTATATTTAATACTAAGTTAATATTAGTTGTTTAAAAAATAAACCGATCAGTTCAACCATTTGAACCAGCGACTGGATATCTCACCAGTTTGACCGCCTGTCCGGTTTTTAACATTGATGCTATTCAATAATACATGAATCATTATACATGCATATAGACACACACACACACACACACACATATATATATATATTCATCAAGTAGTCTTGAACCCTATGTTCCTTCAACTTTTCATTCTTCTTGAAGTACTCGTGTTTGACACCTATATTTGATGCGTATTCAAACATGAGTATAGGGATGTGACCCTCCAAAGACCTTTCAAATACATGAAAAAACTTAGAATATAATTGAATATACTCGTATCTGACACTCACACCCGAGTCTGAGTAAAATATCTTGAATCCCAACCCCGACTTTTTCTCAATGGGGCCTCAAATTAATAAGATACAAAATGGAATAATAATGAAATAAAAGTAATAGAAACGAAAACTTGTGTACGTCACCTTGTAAGTATAAACACACACTGGTGAGCTCCTTTTGCTCGTGGATCCGGTAAGCCTCTGTTTCTTCATAAGATTAGGAAGATGATCTTCATCTTCATTGCCAAAATCCACTTCTGCACATTTTTCTTCATTAACAGGCAAGTCAGATTGTTCAAGATGGTCGATTTTAGGCATTAGAACAGAGTTGAGAGGAACATTAGCTTCTTCAGGCTCCATCTGACGGATTTCGAATAAAGGAGATTTTCCTGCCAACCAGAAATGTTTCTCCTTAAGATCACTCCTTATCTACGAAACACAAGCACTTAAGAGTGTCTGAGTGTTGGACAATGTTAGAATACATGTTCAACATGCTCAATGTTGAACACGCTTATCTATGGAGATGGCTCCAACAATGTTAGAATACATGTTCAACATTCTAGGACACGTAAAATAAGGTAAAAATGGAACAGTCCAAACATGGTCAAGGCAAGTCCAGACACGTGATAAAGGTTTTTTTCATTTTCTTCTAAACATGGAATCAACAATGAGCAATTTGATTCAATTAGGTTTTATGGCCGTGTCAAGCAGCAACTGTATCTTAATTTTTTTAGAAATAATTGTGCCGTTCTCTCCATCAATGTTTAAAAAACCGTACCGGAGGTAAAAACCCGATGACACCTATGGTTACCGGTCCAAATAGTCCAACCCAATTTGACAGGTTGAACCGGCCACTGAATTAAAATAAAGAATTTAAATATTAAATATATACTTTTAATAGTAAATAAGTATTAAATATAATAATATTTAATAAGATTATGTATTCGATTAAGTGGTATGATCTTTGATATAGATTTAACGGGTTAAAGGTTCAAATTTTATAACATATTACATAAAAAAAATTTTAAATAAGTTTAAAACCGGTTTTTACCCTTTTTTCGGGTTATTAGCAGTTTTTTACCAGCTTTTTATTGATTCAACCGGTTTTCTACTGGTTAAAAAATATCTTTGTTTGATGATATATGCTGGATCGGATGAGCTACCGGTTCAACTGGTCCGACCAGCTGGTCCAGTCCCCTTTTTTTAATACCGGTCTCCATGCTTCCTAGCTGTTTATAAACAAACTTCACTTAAAAGACAAGAAAACATCTAATATATATATATATATATATAGGGGACTCTACCAGCCAGTATAGCATCCACTGTTGCATCCAGTCGATGATGAACACGACACTCGGTCCGAGATATCATTTCAACAGCACATGAAAATGTTGGAGGGCCCTTTCTTTCGAGAATTGTTTTTTGCACTTTCCTTTTCCTTGCTTCCTCATCGCCCAGAGTTACACTCTGTTTCAAATGAAGGAACAATTTGTAAATCAAATGAAAAACATTCTATAGAATGACATGTATTGGGCACCATTTTACCTATCTATAAGTTTCCGTACAATATGAAACTAAGTGAACAGGCTAGTAGGGGTGAGCATTAGTCGGTTATAATCAACTGTACCAACCTAACCGACTCCATTCGTTTAATTTGAGTTTGGTCAGCTTTAAATATTAATCAGTTAGTTTTTTTGGTTTAAGCAATTAGTTTGGTTGAATATCAGATTTAGAATGAACCGACCAAACAAACTTGCTATAATTAAAGAACCAAGTTCAAAGGGATTGATCTTCTCTAAAAGAGATCCATCCTTTAACCTTTGAAATAAAAATTTTGTGCATAAAGATTGCTCCTTTGTAAAAAAAAAAAAAAAAAAGGTTGATGCTTTAATGTTTTCATATTTTGCGTTCATACAGAACTAATTGACTGAACCGACCAGCTTATTTCCGTTCTGTTATTTTCGGTTCACCATACGTGGTCAGTTATTCATGTATGTTCAGTTCATTTAGTTTTTTGAAATTTTAGAATCGAACTGCCCAAGTACTTGGAAAATTTTGAAATTTCCGCCTACAGGCCAAGTAATAAGACTTGGAGTTATATTGAAATCATACGAGTGAATATGAAATGAAAGACGAAGGAGTTGATTCGAACCTCGATGCCACCAACAAGGATCTGTAGAGAAGGGTTCTTTATTATGTTGTCGATAGTCATTCCATGGGCTGTTCCGACCAGCTGAACTCCTCGTTGAGCAATGGTGCTTGCTGCTAATGCTTCAAGCTCCGTACCGATTTCATCGATTATGATGGTTTCGGGCATATGATTCTCAACTGCCTCAATCATAACCTGCAAAGGTAGTTGAACTCCATAAAAAATTATATTTAATGCTAACAAACTATGTCACCCGAACTTGAGAAGGGCGTTAGATACGAGTATGTGTCCGAATAGGTGTTGAACAAAGATGTCAAACATGAATACTTTAAGAAAAAAACCGAACATTTAATACTCACATTGTGCTGCATATTTACATTTGGCACTTGCATTCTCCTTGCACGCCCTATTCCTTCATGGGGGACATCTCCATCGCCTCCAATCTCATTTGATGTATCTACTATGACAACACGTTTCATGTGTTCATCTGCCAACATTCTAGCTATTTCTCTGCAAACAATTTTTTTTCCCTTCTAAATGAAGATTCTTAAAATACAAAAATATTGTACGAATATTAAACTACTATAGTTTTTATGTCAAATGTCATAATGGAGATAACTGAAGAGATTTATGTTTATCGAACTCCGATGTGAGTGTCGGATATAAATATATGTCAAACATGAGTACGTTCAGCTTTTTTCTAAGTTTTCCCATGAATTTGGAGGGTCCTTGGAGGGTCATATCCCCATACCCATATCTAACAATGTATCGGATATAGATGTCGAACACCAATACTTCAAGAAAAATGAAGAATTGAAGCAACAAAGTTCTTTCAAGAACTTTTAGTAAATTCAAAATAGTGAATCAGTTAAACTGATGCAAGGCCATACAATATTAAGATTATAAGACTTTGTACTAATAAAAATTGAATCCAAAATCAGAAAGAGAAAATAAATAAAAAAAGAAGTATGAAAAGAGGGTTATTTAATCTAAACAAAAGAAAACAATGTATCCTTGCATGCAAACATAATTAAAAACTCATTTTAAAAGAAGCTGAAGAGAACTTCATAATAATTGTTAGAACAACAAATAAAATTAAGCGACAAAAAGGACTTCTGAGTATAGCTTTTGTTAACATTACACAGAAACATTACTCGGATCTATGTTGCTCTAACTCTTTATTTATTTATTTTTTTAAAATTATTCATGTTCAACACTCGTGTCTTACACATATTCGAACATGGGTGTGGGGATATGTCCCTTTAAATACATGAAAAATCTTACAAAAATTAAACATATCCGTATCTAGCACTCTAACCCGAGTCCAAATAACATAGACTTGGATTCTTTATTTTCTTTTAAAATACTCGTGTCAGACGCTTGTGTTGAATATATATTTAGATATAAGTATGTGTATGATCCTTAGTATAGGCTATGTTCCTCCAAATATAAGAAAAAGGTTAAAAAGAAACAAGAAAGCTCATTTATATCCGACATGCACTATTAAGTCTGGATAACATAGTTATGCTACTCTTCATCTTTCTTGAAGTACCCGTATCTCATACCTGTGTTTGACATATTTTCTGATAAGGGTATGTGGATATGACTCTCCAAGGACCTTTGAAATACATGGAAAAACTTCGGAAAAAAATGAACATGCCCATATCAAACACATATCCGTATCTGACACTTACATCTAAGTCCGAGTAACATAGTAGTTATGCAAATAAGTACCTGATTAAGGTTGTTTTACCAACTCCAGGAGGACCTATGACCAGGATGGAACCTCCTCCCTCGACCAAGTCGCGTATAATCTCAGCACTTCCGGAAACAGCTCGACCCACCCGACAAGTGAGGCCAATTATTTGCAATTTACGGTTCCTAATAGCACTTATGCGATGTAATGATCTATCAATACCCGAACGGTTGTCATCAGAAAAATCACCAACCTAAATCAAAGCAAGTAAAACATCAGTTCACTTATATGCCAAAGGAAAGCAACTTCACTTCAAAAAGAACCCGAGCCACCCACAAGAATCCCAATCCCAACACTTGAAATAAGATACTAAACATTTTACAAGTCAATTGTTATCATCATACACAAGATATTTACCATCTACGTTACTCGGATTCAGATGTAAATGTTAGATACAATTATGTGCCTGACACAAGTATATTCAATTTTTTTTCTAAGTTTTTCTATATATTTAGAGGTTTTTAGTTTAAAATGTGTCAGATACATATAATTCAAGAAAATAAAGAGTTAAAGCAACATAGTTGACTACATTTGCAACATATTATTTAACCTCATAAATCTATGTTACTCGGACTCGAGTGTGAATGATACAGGTATGTTCAATTTTTTAAAAGTATTTTCATATACTTGCAGAGCTTTCAAAGATTTTATCTTTATATCCATATCTAAACATAAATTGAATACAGATATAGGATACAAATATCTCAAAAAAAATAAAAACTCCAAGCAACATATTGATAAATAGGTGCCAAAAAGAAAAAAGCTTTGGGTCACCAACTGTTTTTAGTAAAGCTAAACAAAACTATATTAGAAAAGCAAACTCTGTTGAAAACTATTGGTTGATGCTTTATCTTATTCCACACGGAGCCTGAACATATTAATAAATAAAGGAGAAAGGTAAAAAAGGATGATCCATAGTTCATTAACAAAAGCAAAAATCGTCAACTTCTTTTCCTAAGGACAAATAATATACTTTCATGTTTCAACTTTTTATTTTTTTTAAATATTTATATTTGATATTCGTATTCGATATAAATTTAGACATAGAAATAAAGATATAATTTTTCAAAAAATCTCTCAAATACATGAAAATTTAAAATAAAAATTGAATATATCTATGTTAAACACATACTAATATCCGATACTCACAGTCAAGTCCGTATAACATAGCTTTCATGATCTTGATCTTAGCGGGCATAATAAAATCACTATTTTATATTTGATAAACCGATAATAAAAATTTTTAACTTTATAAATAAGATTAAGAATCTATCATTATATCGCTTTTTTTATTAATTTTATTTTACTTTTTTTAATAAGTCCTAACATATATGTGTTATCTGCTACTCTTACAGTTGGAGTCAAAAAAAAACTCCGATGGCAGTATATCTAATAATTTCTCTAAAGTGAAGACAGATGCCGTATGAACATGGCATGGAAATTTCTAAGTGATTAGGATTAGTATGTGTAACAAGACACGATTATAAAAATATATATTTTATACTAATATATAATAAAAATATAAAATTAATATTTTTAATTAAATATTAACAAACAAATTGCGTTTTAATTTTTTTTTAAAATTATTTGTGAATTTAAAAACATAAATCTTAAAAAATTTATTAAAACAAAATTATTCATAGTTGACTCTGTATTTGCGAGAAAAATTACCATAGATATTGCATGGCTTAAATCTTCCAGATTAACAGGCTGTTCCGAAATAATCCAATCCCCAGAAGGAAACCTAGCAAGAGGCTTCCGACCCAAATCCAAAACCACCTCAATCAAATCCTCAATCTCTTCCAGCCGGCTAAGCTCTTTCCCGATCCTCAACGGCAACATTCCGAGGAACGACTCGAGCTCCGTGGCAGAAGCTTCGATCCGGGAAGTCGAAGCCGGGTTAGGGTAATCAGACGACGACGACCCCCCATTCGAGAACGTGGTTCGATTACAAGGTTTACGGATTTGCGGGGTCCGAAGAAGCGACGGCTGGGATTGTTTTATAGGTCCCGTTGCTGCTGCTGGTGTTTGATGAGCTCGACGTTGCCTTGTTATGAAGTGGGAATGCTTGAGACGACGGTGCTGCTGCCATTGCGTGGCGTTGTTGGTAATGTCAATTAGAACAAATTTCGAATTCAAAGCTCTCATTTTATTTTTTATAGTGCAAATATATTTTTCTCTGTTTGGCTGTTTCTTTTCTTTTCCTTTAGTTTGTTGAAGGAAACGAAAGGAAGGAAGAAGAAAGAAGATATGGGAGGAAAGGAAAGGGAGACTCGGAGGGATCTCCACTGGGATTGGAGGGAAAGTGGGACCTAGAGAAGATTGGAAGTTAACAACCGTAGAGGTAACCTATTAAACCTACTCAATGATCTAATCACAGATAAAAAAAAATTTTGAAATTTAAATTTATTTTTGAATTTGATTGGTTGAAGTTTATTAAGATATTAAAATTTTATTTTTATATTAATACTTATTTTTATAATTAAATTGTAAAAAAATTTATTTTAATGTTTAAATAATTATTTCCATGGACGAATTCAGATCACCAAAAATTAATACCCAGGTTTGATTTGTGCTAGGCAGCTTGCCTAGCACTTAAGTAGGTCTGCTTAGTAAATCTTATAATATTGAAATAATTATATGAATATAATATAAAAAATTAAAATATAATATAAATATATTAAAATTTTAAAATTTGTAAAATATAAATTATTAATGTATTAAAATTTATATAATTATAAAAATATTTTAAATAAAATTAAGTACAGTAAAAAAATTAACATGAAAAAATATATGAATTGTCAAGTATGGGTGAGGTAGACCTAATGATCCATGTTTTATGTCGTATTTTATATTTTATTATATAATAATCAAGTTTAATGTATTATATATTTATATAAATTTTAATATATTAATAATATAAATTTTAATATATTAATAATTTATATTATATAAATTTTAAAATATTGGTATAAATATTCATATGGTGTTGATATATAGTTTTGTATTGTATTATATTTTAATTTTTTAACCATATTTATATAGATATGTCAATTCTGATTTGCACCTAAAAAACTCGATCAATCCACTCAAACCAAATCCGAACCAACCCATTTTGATAAAAAAATCAACGATCCAAAACTAACCAACTTGTACCAAAAAATGACTTAAATAAAAAATGAACTAGACCCAAAATAATCTTGAACTTGAAATAATCCAAATCTAAATGATCAAACTCGATAAACTCTAATGTTAAAACTAATTAACCAGAAATTAATTAATCCAAGTATTAAACTCGATCGACCCAAATCTATAATAACTTGAACCTGATTAACCAAGTGCTAATCTAAATTTACTCGAACTAAAAATAATTAAAAATTAAAATAATGTAAACTTAAAATAATATGATCTAAAGATAATTTAAAATTAAAACGACTTAAATTAAAAACTTAAAACACCTTAATTTTTGTTAACTCAATTCGAAACTAAGTGGATCCGTGGAATTAATATTGTCATCTTTTAAACATTTATCATATTAGGAGCACCGTGGAGGGGTAGGTCTCTGGTTTGGAGTTCACGTCTGGTCATGTTTGGATTTTGGACCACAATCTGTGTTTGGAAGAGTTTGGGGGCTTTGGTTTTGTTTGACTTGGCTTGATATTTTGGACTCTTTAGAAAGACTTTTCTAATTTTTTTCTTCCAAGTTATTACCAATTAGTATTCAAAATTAAATCAACTTCATAAATATAAAATATTATTATTTGTAATGTATGATAGACGAGTCGAATTATTTATCAAAAATAATCTAGCTGTTTTTTCATTATACAATATATTATTTTATATAATATAGTTTATAACTATATTATATAAGTAATTAATATATTAATATTATAGCGTAGATATTAAAAATATATTTTATTAATAATATTTAAAAAATAAAAAATGATTTATTAATAAATAATAAAAATATTAATATTAGGAAAGCAAGAAAACGTCACCAAGTTTGAATAGGCATCGAATTTGACTTTATTTTTCAACACAAATAAATTAAGGTGCATTGAATTTATTATATGTGTATATATATATATATATGTGTGAGAAAAATTAGAATATATATAAATGCAAGTGTGATGATTGATGTAATAGTTTCTAATGTACAAAATGACATTCTAGTACCAAAAAATTTACCTTCGTTTAATTTAAGTTTTTATTTAGTGGCTAAATTGTGCCAAAAAATTAGTGGCAAACTTGTCGAATTTACATGAAATTTTATTTTTAAAATTGTATATTATATTTGGTTGATATTTTTATTATTTATTATTTATTTCATTCTTTCTATTTAGTTTTTTTTAAGAGAAAAATAAATTTAATTATAAAAATCAACTAAATAAAATCTAAATAAAAGATTGTCAAGTAATTTTATGATCATTGATTTCCCCATTTTTTAAAATAAATTTATCTTGGTTGGGTCTAAAAGGTGCTCATGTGTGCAACTCTTTTTGGCTCGGACCGATGAGATCATTTTTATTATTTAAAAAATATTTAATAAAAAATATTTTTATATTACTATTTATATATTTTATAATTAAATTTAAATAAAAATATTTTTATTTATTAAATGGTGACTCAAACCGAACCTAATTGACTCAAATAAAAAAAATGTTCCCAAATCAATCAATTCGAGCCAGACAAAACTTCTTAAACTTTAAACAAGTTTAATTGTGTCTCAATGTCTAAAAGTACCGACAAATATAGTAAAATTTTTATTTTATTTTCTTTTACTTACATCATTGCATGTAGAGTTGTTTGCAAGTCAATCCATGCTTCGGGAAAAATCTTTCCCTTCTCTAAACTTGATTCCAGGCAGGTGAGCCGACTCAAAAAACCAATATTATTATTTAAAATAATATTAAAATTAAAAATTATTTTATATTAATATTTATAATTAAATTTAAATATAATTCACTACCTTAACATGTTGTTGAAATGCTTGCTCAGATCTACTAAATATGAGTCAAGCCTATTAGCCCAAGTAGGTTATTCAACCTGGAGTTGGTCTACAAGCCTAGCAACCCAGTTGGGCTACTCAACCCTTAAACGAAAAGTAGTAAACACGATGGGTTTTCTTTTTCCTATGAAAGAAAAAAGAAGTAAAAACTAAAAACTATAAATTAAAACCTGTTGAAAAAACCTAATCGGACCAACAAGTCAGACTGGTTAAATTGAGAATTGAGCTCTGATTGATTTAGGATATTTTATAAAATCGAAATTTTAGATACCCGAAAAGAAAACCAGTCGAACAGAGAAAAAACCAATTAAAAAATGGGAAAAAAAACAAAAAAAAATCAAATTTAAGTTTAATTTTATTATTTTTCAAAAAATTATATACTAAAATTTGAACATTTAACTAATTAAATCTATAATAAATATCATAGCATTTAAATGTATATTTTTTTTTAGACATTTACAATATTTAATACTTATTTAATATTAAAATTATTTAATTTATATTCTACTAAATAATTTTTTCCAACCGGTGACCTAAAGTCTTATTAATTTAACCTCCGTTTCAATTTTCCTTATTAAGTTGATTCAAACTAATGGTTCAGATAGCCCAATATTTAGTTCCATGGGCTACAATCCTTGCACTTGGCGGCCGAATCAGGATTTGAAGCAAGGTGTGGTGCCCATGTCGTAGGTCTTGTTTAAACCTCAAAACCCTCCAATTCTTAAGATATTAACCTCAAAAAGTACCTCCGAAGTCATCAGCTTATCTTAGAGCAAGTGAAATGAAAACAGTATAAACCGAATTGAATTGCTAGGGACATAGTAAATTTAAATATGAAATAGTATAATATATATGATATGATACATTAAAATATGATTAATCCAATTCACACCACATGGTTAACGCACATACTGTATTTAGGATTTTGATGCATTAAATATGAAAACAGTATAATAAACATGATTAATTCAATTAATATGATACTTCTAATATACATATCATACTCGTGTTTAGAAAAGGAAGTTTGCAAAATGGAGAGCTTGAGGATTCAAGAAACCTACGAGTATGAGGAAACAATCAACGGAGGAAGAGAGAATAACCAAAAATGACAGAGTTCAACTCCTCTATGAACTTTTCATTATGTTTGCAGATTCAAATTTTAGATTTATTATCCGTAATGGATTCAAAGTGAACTAGGATAGAAAACCTTAGATAACCGATATCCGAATCAACTTTTGTTTTGGTTTAGATAGTATCATATATCTGAATCCTCTTTACTTATACGGATTACACATTTAGATTTGAACATTTCAAAACTTGCAAATACTTAATTCGCTACCATTTTTGTTTCAACCTCATTTTGCTAAATGCCAACAAACAAATTAAAAAAAAAAAAAAGAAGAGAGTTCCAAACGAAATAGAAAGATCATCCAACTATAACTTGCTAAAAAATGAATTTTACCATGTAAACTAAGTAGCCTGAGACTACTCTTTGGCATTTTTTATCTCAGCAGTGTTTCCATTTTTCTCCACTACATTACTTTGCTCTTCAATGGCGTCAGCATTATCATCATCCACCTTAGGACCATTCTTCCCTTCTATTGTTTCTCCACCGCCTAAATCAGGATAGTTTCTGTGGTTTAGTGAATGCAACCATAGTCCAACAACCCCTTCCTCACGTTCCATAGAAGCTATATGAGAGTATATAAACTTCATTTTGAATTCCTCAGCCTCTTCTTCATAAGCTTTCATAGACAACTCTTCATGGCTATCTTTCCATTTTTGGTTATATGATGCAAAGAGGCATTCTTCCAAGTACAATCCAACCTCAGGTGCTGTTGGTACGTTGATGTTTATATCCCTGAAATTTATCAAGATTATTAGCCACACACTAAAATTCATTAAAAAATGCAGTCTATGATACCCAGACTCATCATTTTCCTTAAAGTATCCATGTCTGAGTTCTATGTTTGACAGGTATTCAGATTTGGGTATGGGGCATGATACTCCAAATCCATATTTGACACTTACCTCCGAATCTGAGTAACATAGACAGTAGACAGCAATGCAAGTAAAAAGAAACATAGGTACTTACTTTTGCAATGCAGTGTCAATAAGAGACTCGGGGGCACAATTCCTCATGACCGCAACTGCCATACCAATCATCTTTCGAATCTGATGAAGCATGAAGCTCTGACCCACAACCTCGCACTTGACAAAATCAATGCCCTCGACAGTAACAACCGTGTTAGCATGAAACGAAATGATATAACGACGTGCAGCAGGATCTTCGGCTTTGGTTCTTGTCGTGAAGTTATGGAAGTTGTGAGACCCAACATAGTGATTCAATATTCTATTGAACCTTTCCTTCTCTTCCTCACCATAACAAAACCTTCGTTCCTCCATGGATTTCTTTTCTACATTATCTTCCTTAACCTCAGAATCATCTATTTTCATAACCTCTTCCTTACGTTCAGATGTTAGGTTATCTTCCTTAATTGCATTTTCAGCATCTCCAGTGTTCGATGAAATGTCTGACTGAACTATTGTCAACTTGGGTTCCTTAAGTTCAGATGTTAGGTTATCTTCCTTAATTGCATTTTCAGTATCTCCATTGTTCGATGAAATGTCAGAATGAATTGTCGACTTGGATTCAAAGCTACGACGCTTGCCCATAACACCAATGACTTTACGGCCTCTTTCTGAACATTCCAAACACTTAACAAGCTCATTACCGGACCCTAAACTAGCCAAAACACTTTCCCTATCCCTATGACAACTTGGATCAAGAGCAAAAACAGGGATAAGATAAACATACCGCCGTCGATCACAGAATTTCTTTGCGTTAAAAGATGCCGTCACACGCTTATACCCGAATATACGAATCTGGTTTGGCAGTATCTGATTAAGACGCTCCACGAGGCCAGGCGGGTCGATGTAAAACCGCCCAGAAACGACCTGGCCCATTGCGCTCACGCCCTTATCGGTTCGGGCCGAGCGAGCCCAGTCGTAGCGTTTTGGGTTGCCACGATCGTGCTCAGGGACGGCGCCGGAGTGGAATAGCGCTTCTTCGAGGTCGCCTTCAATGGTTTTCGCTCCTGGGTTTTTTTGCATCCCTTGATATCCGACGCCGCAGTAGGCAAAGAACATGGCGATTTTCCGGCGTTTGTACCTCTGTTTTTTGGTGCCGTTCGTGGCGGCGGCGGCTTCTTCTTCGTCATCGGATGTGGTGGTGGTAGACATTTTGAGCTTTTTAGGGTCCGGTTCTTGCTGCTGCGGCGGCGGCGATCTAGTGATTTTGGTGTCTGGGGCATCTGGAGTATCCATTCCCAAGTGTTCTTAAAGTGAATGAAACTCTCCACTTTCTGTAATGCAACTTTTTGTCCCAAGCTAGATTGAAAAAACCCCAAATTATTATTACATAAAAATTATACAAATATATCATATTTTAAATGATTATAATACGTAAAAATATATAAAATTGACATAGATTTGTATTATATAAATTAGGCTTACGATAAGGGTGTAATTGAGTTGAACCAAACTCAAGTTGTAAGAAGTTTGAGCCCAACTTGAAATTCGAAGTTTGAGGCTTAAAGCTCGATTTAGTTTTATTTTTAAAGCTCGATTTGAGATAAAATCAAATTGCTCGAGCCAGCTTGATTATGTTAAATTAAGGTCATTTATTTAATAAAAAATAACTTGATTTTTATACTCGACCTCTAACTCGATCATTTATACTCGAGTTCAAGTTCAAAATGATATTTTTTTATACTAATTAAAAGTAAAATCTATATAATTAAAATAAAAAAAACTCGATTAATCTCATGAGCTACTCGATTCAATAATTAAGATACTATTATTTGGCTCGCTTAATAGCTTAAGCTCGACTCGACAATGACCAAGCCAATTTGAGTTTTTTTTCCTACTCAAACTAGATTAAGTTGCAAGCACAAATATCTCATTTATACTAGCAAGCTCTATAAAATATATCTGCTTCATTTTTCTTTATTTAAGAAAAATATAATTATTTTATTTTTATTTGATTTTAAGTATATGTGTATATTTCTATAATTATTTTAAAATTTGATAAAAATAAATAATTTTTACATATTAAATTTGTATAATTAACATAAAATTATTATGTTTAACCTTGGTGGCAATCTAGTCTCCAATATAGCAAGCTACAACATTTTATTTGATTATACCTCACAGTATTAAATATAATTATATGAATATAATATAAATAAAATAATTAAAAATATATATAATATAAATATATTTTTTAAAATTTATATAATACGAATTATTAATATAATATATTTAATATAAAATTATAAAATTATACGAATTATTAACATATAAAATTATATATAAATATAATATATTTTAAAAATAATTATAATATAATAAAATACAAAAAATGTCAAATCTATAATTGAGCTATCTTCTATTGTTAAGTAGCTCTTTGCGAATCCTTTGTCTTATGCTTGTACCATTATCCTCCATCTTTAAGTTCTATAACAAAGTATTTTGCCTTGTTTATATACTTGTACTGTTAATCAACGGGCTATGGGTCATTGATTAGAGCAAATAATTTTAGACATAATGTGAGTGCATTATATAAATAATATAAAAAAATAATTATAATCAATAAAAATATGATTCGATATAAAAAAATAATATAAACATAACAAGAAAATAAAAACATATCAAAATATATATATGAATTATTAATGTGTTAAAATTTCATATAAAATAAATAATAACTTAAACATAATTATATTGGTAGTCTTTAATACAAAATTAAGAGATTAAATGTTTAAATCTCATTAGTTACAAATAAAATTTAAAAAATAATAAAAATATAAGTAAAACTAATTTTTTTTAGTTTAATCTAATTTTTTATCAGTTGAATTAATTTATAACGATTCACTTAATAAACAATTCTAACATATATAACAGATCAAGTCACCAATTAATTTTAATTCAATCAATCAATTCGATTCAATTTTTTATTCAATTCCAAAACCCATCATATGTGTTTATACTATAGTCGAATTTTTTTTTTTTTTTGATAAAAGGGATGGATGTGAATAAACCAATCCAACGGCTAGATGGGCTTAATGGCCTTGATCTATGTTAAATTAAGTTGAAATATGAGATTCAATTATTTAAATCAATTTAAACCAATACAAACCATTGTTAATCTAATAAAAAATAATTTTTTATTTTAATTTAATAATAAAAATAATAATTTAATATTTTTTAATAATAAAATAGACTTTCTAAACCACCCGACCCGACCCGATCCCACCTATCCTACGATTCGGAAAGATACAAAACTAACTTGCTCTTCGTCTCTATACGCCGGTACTTCATTTTTGATAAACTTATTACTACAGAAATAAATAAAATAGGAAAAAAAAAAAAGAATTGAGCTTCTTTACTTTCCAAGTTCGAAGCTTGAATCTTTCTAGTTTTGATCAAAAACCTGAAGATTGTTTTATCTTCTTTAGCAAATTTTACGGTTCTTCCAGCGATTTTTCTGGTAAGTTGATTGCCCTTTTTTTAATTGAAAAAATTCAAAGTTAAAATCGCATTTTGATCTTTGGGTTTTTGTTTATTTTCTGATGTTTTAATGTGGGTATTGATTTTAATGTCTGATATTTTCTGTTTAATTTAATTGGTTGTTGTTGTTTTGGCTAAATTGAAGATTCCTGGTTATGATTTTGAAGAATTTATGCTTTATTTTTTTATGAATTTTTTAAATATGAAATTAAACCCTATAATTTAAAATCTTTCTACTTTTTTTTTATTTTTCTTTTCCAGGAAAATACTGTGTGGAGATGATTTGATATAAGTTTGAAGGTTTATCCAGACTGTAGAGAAGAAGCCATAGGAGCTTTGTGATAAATCTTTTGAGAAAAGTAAATTCGGCAATTTCTTGTCAAAATTAAATTTTTGAATCAGGGTTTGAGTTTGAGTTTGAGTTTGAGTTTTTGAAAAATTACATTTTTGAGAAAAGTAATGGAAAGAGTTTTGAGTTTTTTTTTGCCTATTCAACTGTGCATAGCTCAAGCTGTCTTGTTTCAGGTTTTTTTTTTCTTGAAGTATTCGTGTCTGACATCCGTGTGTGACGTATATCCGAGAATGGATATGGGGATGTGAATCTGCATGGACTCTCTAAATACATGGAAATCTTGAAAAAAATTGAACATATCTATGTTGAACACTCACACCTAAGTCCGAGTAACCTAGGCTCAAGATGTAAAACCAGTAGCAGCCATGAATAAGGTTTTGATGAAGAGTCTTCTTCAAATTGGGGATCAATGTTATAGTAATTGTTTCTGATTACATCACTTTCTTAGGGAATATAGTGGGAATTAGGAAAATACCAATTTGGACATTGATGATTGTAGGAGTGAAATTTGTTATTTAAGCTCTATATTAGCCGGATTTAAGAGTGACTGTCTGATATGAGTATGTGCCTGACATGAGTATGCTCAATTTTTTCTAAGTGTTTTATATATATGGAGGATCATTTCTCGATGTCCATGTCACTTTCTTAGGTAATATAGTGGGAATGAAGAAAATACCTATTTGGGACATTGATTGTAGGAGTTAAATTTGCCATTTAGCTTCTATGTTACCCCGAATTAAGAGTGAGTGTTGAATGTGAGAATGCACCTGACATGGGTGTGCTAATAAATTTTTTCTAAGTTTTTCTTATATTTGGAAGATCATTTCTCGATATCCATGTCACTTTCTTGGGGAATATAGTGGGAATTAAGAAAATACCTATTTGTGACATTGATTTTAGGAGTGAAATGTGCCATTTAGCTTCTATGTGTTACCCTGATTTATGGATGAGCGTTCGATACTAGTACATGTACAACAAGTGTATGCTCGAATTTTTTAAGTTTTTCTATATATTTGAAGTATCATACCTCCATATTTATATTCGAATATGAGTTAGAATTGGTCTAAGACACGAGTACTATAAGAAAAATAAAGAATTTAGATAATATAGTTTGCTTTTTTATTCTAAAAATGACAAGTTTGTTAAATTCAATACTCGGATATGTCACTTTTCTGTTAAAATATCCCTTTTGACATGCATTTCCATTTGTGATTTTTTGACAAAGCCAGTGATGAACTGCCATTCACCTTCAACAAGATGAATGGATTCTCCACTGTGGACGGATTTGTGGAGATAACCGAATCCCTGGCAGAGATGATCAAGTTCGTGGCAAATGAACCCTCGGTCGGTCTTTTCTATGTTCAACAGCACACTGAGAATGCAATTCCGAACATGGTTAATCTCAATAATCATGTTGTAGAAAAATCTCGTGAAGTAACTTTGCACACGGAGGACTTGGAAGACTCGATCACCGTGGTGAGGTCGATGAAGGAATGTGGCTTTCTGATTGCAGATGAGATGATTAAGGACATTAGGAATTCGCTAGCATTAATGTCGACAAAACAACCGAGGAGAGGATTGATCCACAGTCCTTGTTCAAGCTTTCAGATGGGAAGAACTAGCTCTTGGGGACCAATGTCTTGGGGTCCTGGTTCTGGAAATGTCCAGTTGGACGGGAGTAATTACTTCTCGACTGTAATCAAGTCTGCGAGACAAAAGGCAAAAAATTTCAAGTGGCCGCAACTTGATTCCAAGGAGCAGATAAAAACTAACCCCCAGAAGCCGCCTCTACATCCAGCTCCGCCATTATCGGTTGCATCAGCCAGCAGTTGTTCAATTCCTGATTCAGAACCTGATGAACTACCCTCATCCAGTCAAATGGCCGACGAACTAAATGAAGAAGAAGAAAACGAAGTTGATGATGATGCCGAACTTCCGCATCGCGATTTATCATTCATGTTCGAAAACTATGATGATTTCAAGTCTGATAAAGAGGCTAAATTGGAGCAATGGTTGGAAGGGACTGAAGGCAAAATTGCATAAAAAGCAAAGGGAAGATAGTCACACAGGTGAGCTCTAACTCCACGTCATTTGGCTTGAAAAAGAGCTTGAGCTTTGTGAATACTGTTGTTTGTTTATAAAAGTATCTCCAGGGAATAATTATATACATATGATATTGATGGTGTGATTTATTCTTTAACATCATAATTGAATTGAAGTTTTTAATTGAGATTTTTTATGTTGTTCCGACTCTTTATTTTTCTTGAAGTATTAGTTTTCAACATCAGTAGCAGATACACATTCGGACATTGGTATGAAAATATGGCCATTTAAGGATCTACTAAATATATGGAAGAAAAAAATGTACTTGTCTACATTTCTTCCTGAGTCCAAGTAATATAGCTTATTGTTCTTGCTAGTTCTCTAAACTTTTTTGACGGCCCAATATCTAGGGTGGTTTAAGCGGTATCTGTAGTTTTGCTTACTCTTTAATGGCTTCCCACCTTAAGATATATGTTCCTCGAGATATGGCAGTTCCCTCTCTCATACTTAGAGAGTATTTGTATTATTATGCAACGGTAGGGCTGGGGACCTAAGCTCGCAAGCTTTTGGGTTCGATTCAAAAAAAAAAAAAACTCAAATTTGGTTTGATCATCATCGAATCAAGTTCAAGCAACTCAATTGTCAAGTCGAGCTCAAACAACTCAAGCTATTTGAGTGAACCAAATTTGCATACCTTGCAAGTCTGGAGTTTTTTATTTTTAATTAGTATTGAAAAATGTCAATTCAAATTTGAGTTTTAAGTATAAATAATTGAATTTGAGTTCAAGCATGAAAATCAAACTAATTTTTGTAATGTAAATGAGTCTAATTCAGCTTAAGTGAGTGAAGTAATTCAAATTTTATTTCAAATCGAGTTTGAATTTTGAAAGCAAAACTTAATTAGTTTAAATCTAGTTTTGAGCTTAAAATTTTAAATTATACTCTAATTTTTTATAGTTTTAACTCAAGCTAGCTCGATTATCCCAGGTAGGCTTTATGATACCATGGCAAATTTAGCAGTACATCAAATCATTGATCCTTCGAGATACAGACACTGCCACACCAGTAACTGCCTTATTAGACTTGCCTGCATATCTTTCAATCATGTCTAAAAACGCAATGCAAGGTATGCTTAGAGCAAAATGGCCAACCCCAAATCCAGAGTTTAATTTAGCCAATTTTAAAATTTAGATTATTTTAATTTTTAAATTATAATTTTTTTTGTTAAAAAAATAAATCAATTCTTGAATTAAAGTAAAAATATTCATGAGCCAAAAAAAATTCATAACTCTAAAAAATTTTTTTTTCGATAACTAAATCAAGCCAGGCTGAATTATTAAAATACTTGTTAAGCCCAATCTATTGAATTGAGTGGGTGGCTAAACTTTTGGACAAATATAAGCCTAAATGCTATTTAAGGATTTTTTTTTCTCATAGGGAAAATATAAGCTTTACTTTCGTCACGAGAAAATACTAAATTTAATAATTCGTATATTCATATTATATTCGAATATTTTATTGCATTATAATCGAGTCTAAAATTTTTTATATTTATATTAATTTCGATGTGTTTATAATTCATATTACATAGATTTTGAGAACGTATTCATGTCTTGTTTTTTTAACTTTATGCATTTCATATTCGTATAATTATATCAAATATTATCAAGTTTAAAAAATATCATAAAACAATAAAATGAAATGTAAGGGTAAAACAGCACAAATCTGCCAAAAAGAAAAAAAAAATTCAAGAGTGACGTTGAAATTTAATAAAATCTATAGAAATCTTTCATCAATATTCATCGATCTAAGCATGCATCATTGACATCAATTACTGGCTCTATAAGAGGAGCTTCTCAAAATATTTTGCAAATCTTAATAACATGCTGTTTGCCTAAACATCATTATACCAGCTGATGTCCACATAGGTATTTTGAATAAAATTAAGGTAGGGAGATGTGAGCTTAACCAATAACGACATTACTCAAGACACAACGATGAATGTCAAAAATGAATATGCTCAAATTTTTTAAAATTTTTTCATATATAACATATCATATCTCAAAATACATGTCCAAATATGAGTCAAACAAAGATACTTCAAGAAAAAAATGAAGAGTCAAAGTAACATAGTCCAATATCATTACCACATCAGGCAGGATAATAAGTGGAGACAAAGATGTTGAGGTAGATATCAGCTAACTCTTACAAGTGTAATTGTTGATCAGAGATTCCGAAGTGCAGCTAATTGTGCCGCAGTCTTGAGGTTATAACAAGTAGTATCCTTGCAACTGGTTTAATGTCACCAGCAGCATTGATATCAGGCCCATCTTCTCAGTTTGACCGAGAAGGTGAGGTTGACCATGAACTCTATTAAAGAATCAATGCCTGTTCTGCTTCTCAAACCGGATCTTACCTGAAAGCTTTAGCCATATCAGAACACTTTTCTCCATCACATCTGGTCACAATTGGCCTCATGAATATTAAAGAGTTTGTCATATGGGCTTCATTGCCGATGTTACAGAGAAGTGATTCCAAAGGCCACGTTGGCCGCACATGAAGTGGCAAGGAACGTCTTAAACAGGTATCGATCGATAAATGCAACCTGAGACCATTGCCAACAACTGGTTCTTCCTCAATATATCAATAGCGATAGCATTGTCCGGATATAGGCCAAGTGGGAAAGACTTCTTTATGGTAATAGGGAGTCAGCCAAAAGTTTAACCTAATAATACAGTTCTCCCATGGTGGGAATTGAACATTTGGTTGCAGCTTGTATAGCAACGTTATGAAGAACTTGGATATAAGCTCCATGCATTTAAGAAGCGGATCTGCAGAATATTCAGGCTTAAGCAATGTCACTGCATTGTGAACTCTCGAGATCTTCAGGATCTGTACAGAATATGCCCGCACATACCCAGTTCATTGTTTCAACATCTCACCTTGATTTTGCCCTAGCAAAATGGAACTTCATATATTCAGATTTCCCATTTGAAAAATACTAACCTGATCTACAACGACAGGTAGATGATACAAGTGAATTCAGATAGAACTTGTTATCTTGGTTTTTTCAATACAAGTGACTTCAAATCAAAAGGAAAAAAAATGCCAATAACAATGGTTCCCTCATATTTTTTATTAAGAAAAAAACACACACCAAGTAAATTAGGGAAAGACAGAACAAAGGCATGATTGGAACAACAATTGAGAGATTTGACACCAAATTGCCTATGTTACTTGGACTCGGGTGTGAATGGTAAATACAGGTATGTTCAATTTTTTTTTTTTTTTGAGTTTTTCCATCTATTCGGAGGGTCCTTGGAATGTCATATTCCCATACCCATGTCCCAAAATGTGTTGAACATGGGTGTCAGACATGAGTACTTCAGGAAAAATAGTAAGGTGTAGCAACAACGAAAATAGCAACCACCTCACAAAGAAAAACGGTTGAAACTCCTTTAGAGGTAGGAAATAAGAGAAAGAAAACACAACTAGAACAATTAACTGCATAACATAGAAATGCACCATAATAAATGAAGCTACAGAAAGAAACTAGAAACCTTCAGACATTACCCAAATCAGACGAATCGGAAGGAGCCTGCTTTATCAGTTTTATTTCCTCTGACGTACTGCCATTTACTACATTCGGAATTGGAGGAGGAATCAACCCCCTAGTGTTGCGCACTATTTTGGCCTGTCTGCAAAAATAAGGATGATGAATGGATAAAAGAAGGATCAGGTAATATTCCTTCATCAACCGTAAGGATATCTTCAACATATATAAGAAGAATGAAATTAAAAAGTTCGGCCTTACCTGATGAATTTTTGCTTTAAAGTGCCAGTTTTCAGCTTCAATGTCCCTTTACCAAAACCATGGAAATGTTATTTTAAGTTTTTCATATTTTGGATAAAGTTATATACAAAGGAATATCCAATGGATTCTCACCTGATTTTAGAGCCAAAGGAGTTGAAGAGGGTTTCCGAACACCCCTCTGTGCTTTTATAGAAGCGATGACAGAATCAGCATTAGGTCCCAAACCCTTCCGTCCCACCAGCTTAATTCCCAGCTTTTCACACAGGTAGTTCAACCTCATCTCGTCACCGCCTCTCACTTCTCTCAGCTCAAATGCCTGTTGCTTCGATAACAATGTGTAAACGTGCAGCTGTTGTTGCTGATTAAAATGCGACTGCAGCTGCTGAAAAAGCACCTTGTTAGAATGTTGCTGATCCGTCTTTGAACCTTCCTGATTCTTCTTGCGGGGCTCACTAAATGTCATCCTCAAAATTGCCGGTGACTTTGGATCAGCATTCTTTCTACCAAAAATAACAGAAAAGCTCCCAAATTCCAAATCAGGTTCCCTGAACAAATCCATAAGGAGGGAAGCACAAGAATGAGCATTATTCGATGGACTCCTGTCAATCTTTTTCTTTGCAGCGCGAGCGTTAGCAAATTGAGCGATATTTGCCGCTTCCCTGAGCCCAGTAAGAAAAGCTCCATGCATGGTGGCAGGGTATCGCCTCGTAGTGGCCTCCCCAGCAAAGAAAAGTCTACCATCCCCCACGCTTTCGGCTAATATATCATAGTCATCTCCAGATGCTCCCACTGCAACGTTAGAGTACGAACCTAGGCTGAAAGGATCGCCACCCCATCTGGTACAGACAGTTTGGAGGGGTTCAGGGACAGTGATTCCTTTTGGTTCATATATACCTGTGTGCAATCATACACAAAGCCTTAGGACACTCACATAATCAAGAACACTTAAAATTTTAGAACATAAGATATAATCGTTAACAGTTAACATAATATACAACCAAAACCAAACAAGTTAAATTGAACAAAACTGCACTAGTATTATTTAGATTCACTTAATTGATTCAAATCCAAAAGAGAATTCGCCCTTTCTTTATAGAATATGCACATAAGACTCAAGAAAGTTGCAAATTGCAATTAAAATGACCCACACATGCAACCAATACGGCACTAAATATAAAATATTAAAAAAGTATCATAATGTTAATGCTTTCTTTATAGCATGTGCACATGAAATAAATGAGAAACTGCCTGGGGTTATCAAATATTCAAGGAAGTTGCAATTAACTGAGCCATAAAAGCAACTAATACATAATGAAGATAAAAACGCTTCATAACCTTTGCAGCTAATGAATGTATTTCAGTATTTCAGACTACAAGATAGATTTCAAGCGTAGACAAAGAAAGAAGCTGCAATAAATAAAGCATGAAATTCTCAATTACCCTTGAGAATTTGGAGAACCTGGGTCACTGCATCCGTAGGAGGCAGAGTCTCAAACCTGTGTGCAGCTTCTCCTGCTACTAAAGCAAGCAAGAGAGGACCACCGGCAACTGTTGCATAGCTATAAAACAGAAAAAACTCCCCTCGACGGCTTGGATCATCAGTAAGATGCCCAAAGGTATCAAGATCTGTACCCCAAAATACGTAAGGAAAAAGCATTGCAACCTTATTCAACAACCCAAATCCCAACCTCTTTATCCCATCAAGCTTCCTCTGAGGCAACTCCGGAACAAACTTGATCGACCCACTCTTTAAAACTCCGAGAGGAACGGTACATAATGCCATATCGCCTTCATAAACCTGACTTCCTGCCATAACCTGCACTCCATCACTGCCATACCTAATAGTATGCACGGTCTTCTCGTATAAAATAGGCACATTCTCTGCCAGAGCCTGAATCAACCTCCCGTTCCCTCCAGGTAAGAAACAATGATCCCCTCCCATATCATACGGATCATCCTGGTCCCAAAAAGCAAGTGAAAGCTTTGAAACCAATCCTGCATTTGCGTATTCTAAATTTGCGAGATGCCAATTGAACAAATTAATCTCCTCTTCTGTCACCGCATCCCCATAAACTTGTCTAAACGTCTCTAATGCTGCCCCGAGTGAAACATCCATCGCAACCTCCCCCATTAACTGCCTAAGCCTACTAGCCTTATCCAAAAGGCGATTAAAAGCCGTCTCCACCTTCATATCCATATCTGGATCCACCGGACTCCCATCCATCCGATAAAGCGGACACTTATCCCTCACCTTAAAAAGCGAAGCACCCAATTGTTTTGCCACAATCCCTAATGGATTCCCCAATGTACCCGTTAACACACTCCCACCTAAATCTGCAGCTGCACTCAACCTATTCCCTCCTTCCATCTTCTTCGTATAAACCCTCCCACCCGCTCTCTTCCTCCCTTCCAAAACCGTCACCTTAAACCCAAACCTCATTAACTGTCTAGCAGCACCCAGCCCCGCCAATCCAGCACCTATGATAACAACGTTACTTTTGCTAGGATCCGCGGGAATTTTCTCCTTGATTGCAGGGGCAACCCCAAAATTTATATATCCATGTGTAACTAAATAATTATAGGCAGAATCTAAAAGCGTACTACAATGTTTTGGTACAGAATCAAGAAACATGTCTTTAGTCACCCAATTGGATATATTTTCGCGCCATTTCGCAATAATGTGATTTCGAATGAGAATATAGTTTACCTGCTCAATGCCACCAACAAAGGAAACCACACCGAAGTCAATTTCTTCCTCGGTGAGAGAATCAGCAGGGAATCCAGCAGAGAGAGCGGTGAGAGCCTCTGCCGTTGATTCCTTATTGATCACAATGATCTCGTCAGCAATTTTCGGCTGTGCAGTCTGCGTCATCGCCACCGATGATGAGGAAATCGAATTATGGTTAGGAATAGAGTTTGGGAGGTTGGGGTTGAAGGAGCCGCCGGGGAAGGTAAGGAGTTGAAACGTCGAAGTTGAGGAAGTACGTCGAGGCCTGCCGCGTCGTCGTTTTTTGGGGACTGGGAAGGAGAGGAGGTGATCATTGAGAGGAGGTACGGCATTTGGGTCAGAATTAGGGAGTGGGATTTGTGTTGGAGTTGGGACTGGAGGGAAATTAGGGTTAGGGTTTGGTAAAGGTGGAGTGAGAGTAAAATGGGGAAGAGGGAAATGAGAGAATTGATCAGGAATTTCATTTGGTGAGTTCATCGAGTTTTCTTTCACACTATTTACCGAAAGAGAAAGGGTAGGGAAGACGCAGCAACGGAGAAGAAAAGGTCGTGTTTGTGTCCTGAGAAAAAAAAAAATTACCGGAACAGTATTTATTTGATAATTTAGCCGCAATTAAAAACGACTTGCTGTTTTGTTTTAAAAAAAAAAAAAAGCCAAAAGAAATAACATTATTGAAAATTTTTTTCAATACAATCCTATTATTTTTCTTAAATTATTTTTTAAAAAATATTTAAATGATTTAATAAAAATATTTTTTAAAATAATAATATTAATATAAATATTTAATTATTAATTATTAAAATATTAAAAATTATTTATTTTTAAAATATTAATATTTTTAATAGTAATATTTTAATCATAATATTTACTACTAGAATATTGTATTAATATTAAATACTTAAAATAGTATTATTTATTGTTAAAAAAATTAATTATATAATTAATTTAAAATATTATCATAATTATTAAAATATTATTTATAAAATATAATTATTATTAAAATATTATTTTACAATTTTTAAATAGTAATATCAATACAAACTTTAAAATATTAAAGACTACTTACCATTAAATATTAATTTTTATTATTAAAATGATAATGTTTTAATAATAATATTTAATGATAAATTATTATATTAATGTTAAATACTTAAAATAACAAAATATTTAATCAAAAATTAATTATATAAAATTTATAATATTTAAAATATAATAATACTTATTAAAATGTTATTTTTATAAGTATTTCTATATTATTAAAATATTAATTTTTATATTGAAAATTATTATTAAATATTTATAAAGTATAATATATATAAATCTTTCATTAAAATAGTTACATAAAAACGTTTTTCAACAAAATATTAAAATACTATTTTAAATTTAAAATATTGATAATGTTAAAATGTATTATTAACATAATATATTTTTAAATAATCATTTAATTAAAATAATAAATTATATTATTAATTTAGTATAAAAATAATATGATATTATTAAAATATAAATGTACGTTTAATATTCAAAATAGGAATATTAAAAATTATATTATTTTTTAATATTTTAATATTTTTAAATAAAAAACTAAATATTAAATATTAAATATTAAATATTTTTATTAATAATAATATTTAGCTTGAGCTAAATTAAATTTTAATATAAAAATTATGTTACTTAATAAGAAGTTTTTTCAAACAAATATGCTTTGTTTTTGAAAAGAGGAAGATATTTTGCAAAAACAAATCTTATTTTTCGACGAGTAATTTTTCATTAACCAAACTATTTCCTACGAAACAAACACCAAAAAATACAAAAAAAATATTTTTTGAAAGTTATTTTTTGTGAAATAAATAAACCCTACAAATAAAAATTTTTACCATTTTATTTCTAATTTGATTGATTTTGCAGAAAACATGAAATTTACATTGTTCATATAATATTTTTTTATGTAAATAGTAAACTTTCATTAATTCTGATTATTGTTTATATTCAAAATCAATAAACTAAAATTATAATATCAAATTCAGTAAAATTAAAAGATATTAAAAAATTCAATATTGATCCACATTGAATATGCCCATGAGCCCTTAAGATTGGGCTCAGACTACATTTTCTTAGTCTAGACCGATCCGATCCTATTTAAAACAGTTCTGATTATAGTTTAAACTTTCATTAATTCTGATTATTGTTTATATTCAAAATCAATAAATTAAAATTATAATATCAAAATGCAGTAAAATTGAAATATACTATAAAATTCAATATTGATCCACATTGAACATGCCCATGAGCCCTTAAGATTGGGCCCAGATTACATTTTCTTAGTCTAGACCGATCCGATCCTATTTAAAACAGTATTTTTTGTTAAAATAATTTTATTTTTTACTTAAATTTAATTATAAAATATATAAATATTAATATAAAAATAAATATTAATAGGATAAATAGTAATTTAAGCTTAAATGAGTAAAACGGATCAAATTTAAGCTTAGATTTAAAATTTAATTTTTTTCGAGCAGTAACTCAACCCAATCCATGAACACCTTTAATCAACATGCCATAGGATAATGGAAAATTTGATTTTCATCCAAAATTAAATAATAAAAAAAATATTTTATTGATTTTTTAAAGTAATTTGCATTAAATAAAGTTCAAGAAAATAGATAACAAGTTCTCAAACTTTACTACTAAGGAACTTACATTGATTTTTTATTGACTTATCAGCGATGGTACGTATTATTTTTATTAATAAAAAAATCATATATCATTAATCATTAAGTTTTGAACTAATGTGTATAATGAAAGTAAAATTTAAATACTTAATTATAAATATTTTTAAATATCAAATTATAAAAAATAATATAATTCGAAAGATAATTGATATATCAACCTTACTAAAAAAAATGTCATGTAAAAATTAATTGATTGCCTAAAACTTTATAATGCTCAAATAAACTTTTACGTTCCCTTATTAACAAGATAGGCACCATATGAATTGAGGTATCCATACATTTGAGTTATATTGAATCTAAGTATGATATTAATATTATTTATGATTGTTTAAACTAGGTCCAACCTAAAATATGGATCTCAAATCCTACCTAAGCTCGCTTATATTTGTAAATAAGTAATCTATACTTGTTTAAAATCATTTATATTATATTTTCTTTTTTTTAAAAAAAAAATATTTTTAAATTAAATATTTAGTAATTTAATATTATTTTTTAAATTTTTAAATATAAATAATTTAGCATATTTTTTAACGTTTATATGATAATATTATATATATTTTTATCTAATAAAGACGACATAATATATAAATATAAGATTAATATATATTATCCAGTTTAAAAATGGATCAAGTAGGTCAAGCTCGAGCCTTGAATGTTAAAGCTAAGATCCGTCCGTGTTTTAAATAAAATTTTTGAGTTTAATATTTTTATCTAAATCCTCTCAAATATTGAATAGACCTTCGGGTTCAAGTAGATAACCCGACTCATGAACATCTCCACATATAAGCAAACCTACTCATGAGTTGAGCTAAGCCGTAACTCGAAAAATTTTGAAAAGCTAACCCAAATTTGAATTTGACCTTACTCGACAACCAAAATTTATGTTTAAAAATAATAAAAATATCATTTTTATACTAATATTTATATATTATATAATTAAAATTAAATAAAAAAATTATTAAATTCAATCTATTTAAATTATAAATTATTATATTTAAATTCAACTTAAATAAATTAAATTACTATCTTTGAAACGATAGCCACTCTAGCCCAAACGTCAAAACAACTGCGTCGCGTGTGATTTTGGCGAAGCCGAAAAAGGCAGATAATTCAAAGTTTTCACAATTGACAGAAAACTCTGAAAAAAAAAAAAACCTCAATTGTTTCTTTTTACATCTCCATTCACAAGCAACAAGAATTAGAGGCCAACACGTTTCAAGCATGTACCCGGATACGTTACAAAGTAGGTAGGGTGATAGACAGGATAAATTTTAAATTTAAATATTAAATTTATTATAATAATAATTTAAAAAATTTTAGATAAAAATTTTTAAATATTGAATATTTAAATTCATTTTGATTTTTATTCCGATGAGTTAAAAAAATCCAAATCTATTTTACTAATATGGATAATAAATTTAAATATTCGAATTCAATAGCTTACAAATTTAATTCTTATTTAATTTTAAATTTTTATCTTCAAAAAATTTAATTTAATTTAATGAATTCATATATTTAACAAATTTTGATAATTACACAAATATTAATATCTAAATTTAATGCAGATTCAAATAATAAGTAAAAAAAACTAAATTTAGATATTATATAAATTAAATAAATTCAAATATTATAAAAATTATAAATATCTAATCTATTAATATTTCATAAAAAAAGAATTAAAAAAAAACTTGTAAAAAAAGGTCCTCACCCATATGAACGACGTCATAGGGGCCAGTAATCTTTTTTAAAAAAGTTGCATTATTAATGATGTAAAAGAAAGGCTCAACAAAATCAACTGCCTTCAAACGTATATTATGATTCAATGCCGCTTACTCTGTCGAAACTGTATTTACCTGCATAAACATGGGAAAGCCGATGCAAAAAATGTTAAGGAGAGTCTTGAGTTCCAAAAATGTGCATTTATTTCAAAACCCTAAAATTTATATCGAATATAAATATATATTCTATATGAATACGTGTATTTACCCGTATAAACATGAGAAACCTGGCACAAAATATGTTCAATTATTTCAAACCTTAAAATCTACGTTTCTCAAACTCATGCGTAAGTGTCAGATATGAATATATATCCGACATGGATTTGAGTTTTACCTATATAAACATTGAAAACCCAACGGGCAAAATGTTAAAGGAGAGTGTTTGAGCTCCCAAAAAGTTCATTTATTTCAAAACCCTAAAATTTATGTTACTTAGATTCAAGTGTGTCGAATATGGATATGTGTCTGACACAAGTATGTTCAATTTTTTAAAAAGATTCTTATATATTTGGAGGGTTTTTAGAGAATCATATACCTATATTCAAATATATGTCGGACATAGATATTTTAGAAAAAATGAAAAATCGAAACTATATAACCTAAAACAAAGTTCACAGCAACATATTATTAATTTGGTGTATAAAAGGCTAAAATAACAAAAAACTTTGCTAAGCATTATCATTTTACCTAGGTAAACCCCCAAGACACTATTACTGTGTCCAAACAAAGCCCTTATCCTTTTGTTTGTATCCCAGTAAACACTTAGACCTTTAATTTATACTCAAATAAGCTCTTATTCTTTAATTTATACCCCAATAAACCCCTAAAATAAATCAATCTTTCATTTGAAATGAAAGCTTATTTGAATACAACTCAAAAGATAGGGGCTAATTTGGATACAATAAAAATGTAGGAGCTTATTTAAGAACAGTGAAATAGTTCAAGGGTTTTTTAGTATTTTAGCCTATATAAAACTTCCAAATGTAATTTGCATGCATTAATGAATAGGAAATAGCCTTTAATTTGCAACCACACAAATAAGCTCTTAATCTTTAATTTATACCTAAATAAGCACTTACATAAATCAATCTATTATTTGAAACAACAGCTTATTTAGACACAAATCAAAAAATAAGGATTTACTTGGGTACAATAAAGTATAGGGACTTGCAGGAAAAGTTGAAATAGGTCAGGGTTTTTTTAGTAAGCTAGCCTATAAAAAAAACTTCTAAAAGTTTCTTCTTTTTTTTTTTTTTTTCATGCATAAATGAATAGGAAATAGCTATGTTACTTGGACTCGGGTATTAAGTGTTGGATACGGGTTACATGTCCAGCACGGGTCCATTCATTTTTTCTAAGTTTTTTTCATATATTTGGAGGGTTTTTGGAGGGTTATATCTCTATACCTATACTTGAAAATGTGTCGGATACGGGTACTTAAAGAAAAATAAGAGTTGGAGCAACATAGGAAAATATAACTCACTACTGATGTTTCCCATCATGGAACTGAGCATTCTTTGAAGACTTGAACGTTTCCAAAAATTCTCTAGCCTTCTGCATTTCTAGCTTCTGCCTTGACTTGTCCCAATTGTGCTCAGTAGCGAGTATTTGGATAACGCGCGGCAACGCACGGCCTGCCGCATCGGTGTCAAGGAAAGCAAGGCGAGATCTCCGGGCGATGAAATCAACAGCGGATTCACAATACTCGTTTCGAGCACAGTATGCAACCTCAGCCTCAAGATAAGGGTACCCATGGGCAAGCCTCTTACCCAATGTTTCATTCTAAAAATTGAAAGAGGCAGATTTGAAATTGTTAACCAACGAAAAAGAAGATAAGACTTGCATGTTCAGAGACATTAATTGCGATATTCAAATGATAAATTATTTTTGTTCCCAAATCAATCTATGCTAGATTGCTAGATTTCTTATTTGGGGAAGAAGTGATTCGAACACTGATATTTGAGAAGGAGATCATACAATTAACACTTTATGATACATGAGCATAGCAAACGAACCTGAGCTATGGTGGCTACCCGTTCCGCTAATATCCCATATGCATGAGATAAATGCTTTGCAGCAGCGGTGTCCATCACCCCAGGAACAACTTTCCCACCATACGACTTCTTCATGCGTACGTACTGCTGAGCAAGAACAGTAAAAAATGAGGGTTCCCATCCATCTCCACCAACAAGACGCAGGTTGCCCGTTATACATTCGTTGCTTGGGCTCAGCTTACCAGACTTGATGGCTGCATTAACCGCATCTTCTGCCATGCTGAAACTTGTTCTAATAAGCGCAAAAACTCATACCGGAAAGAAAACAGAGAGGGGAGGAGAGACGATCAAAGGAACAAGATGCCATCTTGATCAGTAGTTCAACACTTTATGCTCCAAATTCTCACTCAATGTTAAGTTCAACAGTAGTAGTCAATAAGAATAAATTCAGCTTTTAATGAACTACCATAAACCACCGATATGAAAGGAAATTTTACCAAAACCCGATTAAATATTACCTTCGATATGTAGTCCACTTTCCACCAGTGATTGTGACCAAACCAGGAT
>JAQSVH010000011.1:10849697-10862118 GCA_029448705.1 Adansonia digitata | reverse complement strand
TTGTTTGGTTAAGCTTTTCATGTGATTTTTGTATGCTTGCAGTGTTGATTTTGTTATGTTTTATGTTATTTTGTGATGTTTATTTCATGTAAGGACTATTGTGTAAAGTTAGAAAATTTTAGGGATCATTTAAAAATTTTGTATTTTAGAGTTAATGAAATATTTTTGAATGTCAAGAATACATCTAGCATTCTTCTGGTCCTTTAAAGGGGTGTAGAAATAATTAAAACTTTTCACATTCCTCTGATTTTTCAGTGGAGGTACACAATGCAATTTTGAAAAGTTTAGGGACCTAGAGCAATTTCCCATTTTAGGTCACTTTTGAGGTCTAAGATACCTATGGAGCATATAATTATCGTTTCATACCACTATTAAGTCCTTTAAGTTATACGAATACTTTTTTGTCGAAGGTAAACCTTAAGGGTATTTTAGTAATTTTCCAAGAATCAATTTCTATATGATCACTGGGATACTTCTATGTCAAAAGTGTACAGTAGAAATATGTTCTTTTATTTGTAAAGATATCAATATTTAGGGTTACTAGGATACTTCTATGTCAAAAGTAAACCTTAAATACATTTTAGTAATTTACCCTAGAACCGAGTCCTTTATGATTACTAGGATGCTCATATAGTGAAGATGCATAACAATGATATCTTTATCTTTTTATGAAATTATAGAATCCTTGAAGGTTACCAAGATGCTTCTATGTCGAAGGTAAACATTAGAGATATTGTAGTAATCTATGTTAGAACTAAGTCTTATGTGATAACTGAGATACTTATATGTCAAAGCTGTATAGCAAGAATAGGTTCATTTGTTTATAAGGCTCTAGAATCTTTTAAGGTACCAGGATGCTTAAATGTTGAAAGTACTTCTTTAGGACATTACATTAATTTATTTTAGAATCGAGTCCTTTAGGGTCATAGATATGCATTTATATTGACATTGTACTTTAGGGGACATGTTGGTTATTTCAACCAAATTAAGATCCTTAGAATGAAGTTTGGTACTTTCTGTCTAAATCAGGTCTTAAGAAAAATTTTTATATTATTCCTTAAATAAAATTACAATTTTTAGAAATTAAGGCAATGTCTCCAATGTTAAAATAGTGAGTAGAATTTCTCCTAGCATATGAGAGAGGTTCTATTGATTATTATCCTTTTAAAAAATAAATATCGGGAATTTTCAAATTTCAAAAAAATAAAACTTTTGTACTCCTTCAATTCTCTGGTGGAGTATGAAAGATATTTTGATTTCTTAAAAACTTTCATATTTCACTGGCTCTTTAGCGGGGTATGAAGAGAATGATAAAAACTTTTGTGTTTTTCTGGTTTTTTGAAAGGGTGCAAAAGATATTTTTAATTTTCTCATTCAGAGTAATTATAAAATTTTATTTTATAAATGAGAATTATAATTAAATATCTAATACTAACACTAAATAAAAATCAAAATTTAAATTAACACATTTTTAATAAGGTACTGATTGTCAGGCATCACGAGAAGGTCGATATTTACTTGTGATTGTAACTGACTCTTAGACCCTTTCATGTGATCTCTAATATTTTTGCAAATTTCAAAATTTATTTTTAAGGGTTTTGCAACTCCTAAAATATGAACTCCGATAGGTGACCAATCTCACCTAGCCAAAAAAGTTGGTGGCTACTCCAAAATAGATGGTCATTTCGTAACGGTTATTTAAGGTTAAGTCAAGCAAGCGATTCATCTCGACAACTCAGTCACCAAACACAAAAAGTAAAAAATAATATTACTGATGATATGGGCCCTTGAAAACAAAAGAACAAGGATAAATATCTTTTAAGTTGGGCTGATTAGGATTCGTATACAGACCATGCTATGGCAAAATGAGAGATATTATAGAAGAACGAATGAAAAACACTAAGAATAGTGAAAGAATATATCTTTGATAGAATGGAAAATAAAACAAAAAAAAACTTTTCAAACATAAGAAAAACAAATTTTCTTTTGAAAACCAACTTTAAAACATTTTTTTCAACCTTGGGAAAGAGAAAATCCCTTGCATGGCCGAATTCCTTTTTTTATTTAAAATTTTTTTATTTATTTCTAATCATATGATCTAAGTCTTACTTTACTATTACATGCATGCATTTTGATAGGTTGTCGAGGGAGGTAGGCACATTGTTATATTTGATGTGATTAGCCTTTACGTGTATAGCTTCCATGTGGATTTTCAAGCTAATATTAAATTTAAATTAAATAAAAAATCAATTTTGGTAATAACTAAATTAATTGAAAATTATGTGCGTTAGAACCCATGTGACAGATTAATCCACTTAATTTAATTTTATATTGGATTAATTTCCTAAGCTTATCTAATTTAATAAGGTAAAGTCCTAAACTCAAAAAATTAGGAATAAAAATAAAAAATTTAATTAATTAGGAAAAATAATATTTTATGTAAAAAGCTTTTTTTCCTTGTCAAATTAATCAAATGAATTTGATTTACTGAGCTTTGGATTGATTTTCTAAGCTTAAATAATCAAATTAGTAAGTAAAGTTGGTAATAAGAAAAACTTATGCATGAAAATCCTAATTAAAATTTTCATGCATGAAAATAATTGACAAATTTATGTTCAAGAAATCCTTCATTGAAAATAAAAAAAAAAGAATTCAAATGAAAATGATTAAATTGCAAAAAATAAAAATTGAATTAAAATCATGTACACAAAGAGTTCAATTTTATATGTGAAAAAATTTAATTAAGAATTATAATTGAGAGTCCATATGGAAAAACTAGATTGAGAAAATTTAAGTAATCAGTTAAACTAAAATGGAAGAAATTGAATGAGAAGGACTAAATTGTGAAAGAATTAAATTAAAATCCATGGGTTCAAATGAATAAATTGAAATTCCACTTGTGAAGAATCAATCACGTCAGAGTTTTGTCACCACATGCCCAATTTTAAAACTTTGGACAATCCAAAAGGGCATAGTGTGCTTGACTTAAAAATGAATGATGGTTGGTTGTGGTCGAGCCTTTAAATTATCCCATGGTTGGGATTTGGATTAGGCTTAATAATGTGAAGGAGAGGGAGACTGTCAGGTGAATCGCTCACCCAACTAGTCTCGGATGGCCAACGTGAGGTGGCCATAAACTTAGTGTCACCACTGATTGTTTTAGGTTGGGTAGAATCGGATGCCTATTGAAAACAATATTCTGAGTTATGAAACTTGAAAAATTGATTTCAAGGTCTACAATGCTTAGAGATTCGTTGGTTGGGTTTGGGAGTTGGTTACGCACAGGGAAGGATTAGCATCCCCATGATGCCCAAAATTGGTACTTACTAACTATGTCTCACTTTGGTCTCGATTAAATCGATTCCATTTAGTCCTTATTTAGATGCAATCCTCTAAAATGCATGATGTTATGGTGGAAAATAAAAATTCAAGTTTTTAAAGAAAATTAGACCACCTATGCGCCTCGAAGATGTGAGGAATAAAGGGATTTTTGTGAAAACAATGTCAAGATCAGATTTAAAAAAATTAGATGTTTTGATTAGGCATTGAAGAGATACTGACATGAAACATTACCTTGTAAATTTTATTGAAAAAAGTAAAATTTAACCATGAATGCACGATAATCATTACAAAAGGAAACATGCTAGTAAGACAAAAAAGAAATATAATAATATCATAAACAAGCAATCACAACCCAAAAATGATGAAAAATGAGGGACGATCGAAATGTATCTCATAATTGCCTTTAATTATTGGAGAATAATCGAGATGACAATTTTAGAGACAAGTTTGGGTTCTGTGGTGATTTGAGGGACAAAGATGATTTTAATCAAAACAGTCTGAGGCACCCGAAAGAGAGAAAATTTTGGATTTTTTTCGAGGTAAAGTGGGGTTGGAGTATCCCCTTGGAGAAATGTGGTTAGAGTATCCCCAAAGATAGAGTTAGGAAAATATTTAGGACTAGAGAGAAATTTGAATCTTTAATTAAAAATGGAGTTGGAGTATCCTTTAGAGTAGTGGGGTTAGAGTATCCCCAAAGATAGAGTTAGGAAAATATTTAGGAACAAAGAGAAAATTTGAATTTTTAATTAAAAACAAGGTCGGAGTATCCCCTTAGAATAATGGGGTTGGAGTATCCCTAAAGATAGAGTTAGGAAAATATTTAGGAATAAAGAGAAAATTTAGATTTTTAACTAAAAACGGGGTTGGAGTGTCCCCTCAGAGCAATGGAGTTGGAGTATCTCCACTAGCAAAAATTTTACTATAATTTTTTTTTGTATTTTAGCCTTGATCCGAGTTAAAGGGGCTGGTGTAGTGTGGGAACCAACCGGATGTATTTTGAGACATTCAAACATCTTGATAAAAAAAGATTTGGAAATTAAGTTGTAAACAGGGGACAACATCGCATCATCTCCATCCCTAAAAATTTTTGGGTGCATCTGAAGGCTTTAGAGGGTAAATGAGGTACCATTGGAAAGTTAACTTGATAAAGTTTAATAAAAAAAATATTCCAAAAATCTAAAAGATCACTTTCTAGGCAAAATTAATTTTTGAAGTTAAGTCTGTCTCGACACTAGCAGCATGTATAAGGAAAAGGGCATGATAGACTTTAGAAAATCATTCCAAGCATTTCCAGAATCATTAGATCATGAACAAAACCTTTTCGGAAAGGAAATTTTGTGAAACTTTTATGAAAAATATTTGAAAATTTTGTAAAAAACATTTGATAGGCCATCATGGCCCAAACAAAATGTTGGATGCTGATTCTAGGGGTTCTAGATAAGAAAGGCTTGAAAAATCATAACTCCTTCATTTGGGATGATCCAAAGGAAATAAAATGCTGTTAGAAAGGTAATTCGATGCCTTTTAAGGGAATAATATTAGAAAAATTGAAGAAAATATTTTGTGGTTTGAAAATGATTTTTCAAATCTAGACTACACTGTTGCCAAAGCAAACATAGGGGGTTATTCGATATTTAAGGTTTTTTAAGGGTCAAATTCGATTTATAGACATCCTAACATCATAACACAAGGGAAAGAATGACACGAGCATCATAATTTCATTCCATAATCCCAGAGTAGTTTAGGACAATGAAATAACTTGTTGACCATGCTGTGAAAGTGTTAAACTCAAGATTAAGGGTTAGTATTTTCTGACTAAATAGAGGTTATGTTTGCTTGGAAAACAACATCTTTAAACTTTTATTATCATGAATCCAAAGTTGAAATGTTTGCTTTGTCCCCAAGATTGGAAGACCAATTTTATGAAAGCCTTAAGGCCATGTTATTCTTTATCTATTGGAGGTAGCATGAACTTGAGGATTTTTTTTTCTAAAAATCAAGTTTTAACAAATAAGCAATGCAAACATAGAAAGATGATATCTTGACATGAAAATAGGTGACATAAATGCGAGAGGATGAAAAATAGGGTGTATAGAGATGATATGAGCATGTTTAAACAAAGGAAAGGATGCTGAAGTTGTCAAGATAGCAATTTTATTTCATGAGACTCCTTAAAACATAAGAAATTCTATGAACATGCATAAGACATGTTAAGGTGACCATTTAAATATAAAGTGGATATGTGAATATGGAAGGAATATGGCAAAAAATGTATGAACAGAGGCTATGTAGTTATAAAAAAGAAATATGGTGAGTTTATATATCTAACAACATCAAGGTGTCAAGATGGTCATCAAGATCCTAAGACTACCACAACCAAGGCAACAATGATGCATGAGAGTCTTAGGAGGCTCATGGCAGCATGAAGGGTTTACTAAAGTAAAATAGATGATTAAAACAAAAAAAAAGTGTGGAACAAGTAGAAAATATACCAGCAAAGCTTTAAACTTTCCTTCTTTCTTAAAGCAGTGACTTTAAGCTTAGTTTCTTCCTTTTTTCGCTATTATTTACAAAACAAAAGGTGAAAAGAAGAAGCGTTCTGGTAATATGGTTACTGGTGGGGTGTTTTGAGGATGAAACTATGTGAAAAGTTTAATTTTTTAAGGTGTTTTGGTGGCAGTTTTAGAGAGCTACGGGAATGGAGATTGGTTGAAGGTGAAAGGCAATGGAATACTGTTTTTGGTGAATTTTTGGAATTAAACTTGCTAAAGGATTTTTAGGAATGGATTAAGTCTTTTTGAGATTGCTAGAGAGCTTTTTTTGAAAATTGCTGAAGGTCTTCTTTTTTTTAGATAGATGGGAGTTCTTTTATTCAATGCTCAGCCATTACTTTCAAAAGACAATGCAAGGGCATTTTTTTTTATATTTCCCTCCTGTACCAAGGGATGTCTCCGACTATCATGCTTAATTGACTCTCTTTTTATTGGTTCTACCATGCTGAGCAGGGAGGTAAAAAAGTTGTGATAGCTTGTAACTGAAGATATGCCTGCCATACCTTCTTACAACCATATATCTTATGAAAATGACCTTTGTCATTGGTTGTTTGGGCTCCAAAAATTTGTTTGAATCCGATATAAGCCTATAGTTGAGGTTTGCAATGATTTATGATAGTTTTTTGGTGCAAAAACATGTTTAAATTGAGTTTTGAAGGTTGAAAAATGGCTTGAACTGAGTAAAAATGCCTTAGTGTGTCGCTACAAAACATGTTGTGTCGATACACATGGTACTTTTTACCATGAGTATCGATACAATGAGCTATGTATCGATACTAAGAGCAAAAATATTTCTAATCTCAAGACTTAGAGGCCTATAGCGATACTCTATTGATTTTTATCAACACTTATGCTTTTGTATTGATACATTTTCCCAAAAATCACAAATTTAGCTACTGCCAATGTCTGTATCGATGCAAACATGCTAGGTATCTATACCATATCTTAGGTATCGATAACAAGCCCTCTTGTATCAATACTACATGTGAAAATTTAAGTTTTCAGTGACATAAAGCCTCACATCAATGCTTATGCACCAATATAACTTGCATGTACTTGTGGCTTCCCAAGTTACCTTAACTTACTCACAAACAGTGGGAAATTGATCAGTGCACTCATCTAAATTATATTGATGACATCATGGGAAATGGTCTTTGATGTCTTATTTTATATTTTTCTTTAAGGTGACCCATAGGCATTTCAGACCTTCCTAAAAAAAATTTTTGCCGGGTGCCATGTCGCCTAATAGTGCCTGGCAACATGGCACCCAATAGTTATCACCTAGTTTTATTTTTATTTTCTAATTTTATCATTTTTCACTTAAGTCTTAGGATTCTAGAAGCTGGCCTAAATGAAATAAGGAGTCTACAGTTGCCCCTTTTTGGCAGTTGCTAAGTATTAAGAATAAGGCAAAGACAAATAGACACCGTTTTTGTTCAAGTGGAATGATGCATTCGTGTGCCTGTTGAGAAGTAAAGAGCTATTTAGTATCACATCTAGATGGGTTAAATAACTTGCAGAAAAGAATATTTTAATGAGTTTTGTAGGGTTTAACCTCTTTGCCAGATTATTTTTTGGGTTTAACCCTAAATAGGTGCCATCAACCTGTATGGGCTTTGAGGTAGGTCAAGAAAGACATCCAGTTCTCTATGGACTAAGATAAACAGGTGCCACCAGCTTGTGTGGGTTTTAAAATGGGTAAAGAAAGATATCCAACTCATTGTAGACTAAGATAGACAGGTGCCACCAGCTTGTGTGAGCTTTAAGGTAGGTAAAGAAAAATATTTAGCTATTTGTGGACTAAGATAGACAGGTGACACTAGCTTCTGTAGGCTTTAAAGTAGGTGAAAAACATCCAGCTCTTTGTAGACTAAGGTAGGCAGGTGACATAAGCTTGTGTGGGCTTCGTTAAGCATCTTGCTTTTTGAAGACTAAGGTAGGTAGGTGCCACCAGCTTGTGTGTTCTTTATTAATCATCTTGCTCTTTGAGGACCAAGGTAGGTAGGTGCCACTAGCTTGTGTAGACTTTGTTAAGCATCCTACTCTTGAGAACTGAGGTTGGTAGGTGCCACCAGCTTGTGTGGGTTTTTTTAAATATCCTATTCTTGAGGACTGAGGTTGATAAGTGCCAACGCTTATGTGGGCTTTGTTAAGCATCTTGCTCTTTGAGGACTGAGGTTGGTAGGTGCCACCAGCTTGTGTGGGCTTTGTTAAACATCTTGCTTTTTAAAGACTGGGGTAGGTATGTGCCAACTTGTGTGGGCTTTAAGGTAAGTCAGAAAGAGCATCTTACTTTTTAAGGAGTAGAAGAAAATGAGTTTAGATTTCTCTCCTGGGTGATTTTGGATGAGCACATAGGTTAAAGGTAATTACTTGAGGCCTTTTAAGGTTTTTTGAAATAAAAAATTTGTACCTTAGGTTTCCTATAAATATGACCTCTGTAAATGAGAGTTGGTACTTGTACAATGTTAAATGCAGAATAATGTATGGGGATACCAGTGCCTATCTAAATGACGCAAGGGTAATGACTTTGAAAGCCTAATCCATTAGCTGGTTTTGGCCTTTTTCGGCTTTAATAAGGTGGCCTTTTGCCCAGCGTTTATCAATCTTGCTTTAGATTTCTAGAGGCTTTGAATGTTAAGTTGTGGAAGGTCCATGATTTTTTACTAGGAAAAGGTTTTAAGCATATTTTTAAGATGTGGGGTCCCAAGGTAAGACCGATTGTGGCCTGAAGAGTTCATTCTTAATCTTTAGACTTGAAACAAAACTCCTACAAAGTTCTATCATTTCGTAATGCTAGGAAATCCTATTATCAGTTTATTTGTTTATCAAGCATTACCAATTACATGATAAACATGATGTGACATGGAATACAGGGTTATGAAAAGATTTTACAAGAAACTAAGTAATTATATTTTCATTCAAAGAAAGAGGGTACCAGTTGTGACAAACTTATGAGATTGTGAAAGATTTTGGAATACAAAAAATAAAAGAGGAATCTTCCTGATCGATGGGCCCTGATGCTAATGACATGGATTCTCCACTGAGTACTTTTGGAGATTTTTTTCAAGTAATTAATCCTTTTAGTGCTGGCTAACTCATAAAAATATTTCTTAGATTACCCCACGATAGGATAAGAGCCTCAAAGCTATGTAGTTTCATCTTTTAAGTGCAAATGTGGAGTAGGTTTGGTTAGCATAGAACAAATAGGTTAGGTTATAACTTGGTGTCTTGATTAGAGTTATGAATATTGGGTAAAAGGGTCTAGTCGCTTAAGCCGCCTTATCGGGTTTTCAACTTAAGCTAGTTTTTTCTTTTTTCTTCTTTTTTGTTTGTTTTGTTTTTATTTTTTTAGAATGATAGAAGGACTAATAGAATGCCTTTTCAGGTTTTCATCCTAAGGTCCTTTCAAGCATAGTATTTCTTAACAAAATCAGAGTTCATAGGATTAGGTAGGTCGCTGCCATCCATCTCGGTTAAGATTAGGGTTCTTCCAAAGAATACACGTTTCACCACATATGGCCCTTCCCAATTTAGGGTCCGTTTATCGTGAGCATTTTTATGGATCGAGAGAATTTGCTTGAGTACCAAGTCCTTCATCAAAACTAGCGAGGACAGACCTTTTGGTTTGGGCCCTCATCATGCATTTTTTATACAACAGCCCATGACAAATGGCTTTAATTCTTTTCTCTTCAATTCGATTGAGTTGCTCATATTGGCTCATAACCCATTCAGCTTTTTTAAGTTGAGATTCCATCAAGACTCTAAGTGAAGGGATTTCAACCTGAATTGGCAAGACAACCTCTATGCCTTAGATTAATAAGAATGGGGTAGCACCCATGGAAGTTCGTACTGCTGTGTGATAGGCATGTAAAGCGAAAGGTAACTTTTCATGCCAATCTTTCAATGTCTCAACCATTTTTTCAACTATTTTCTTGATATTCTTGTTGGCTGCTTCAACTACTCCGTTCACTTTCGGATGGTATAGGACAGAGTTTTGATACTGAATCTTAAACTGAAAGTAGACTGCTTGCATCATCTTGTTCTTCAAATTACATGCATTATCCATGATGATTTGTTCAGAAAGACTATATCTACAAATGATGTCCCATTTTACAAATTTACACATGACAAATTTGGTGACATTGGTATAAAAAGCTACCTCAACCTACTTGGTCAAATAATCAATTATGACCAAAATGAAATGATGCCCATTAAAAGCCTTAGGGGTAATCGGTCCGATCATGTTAATGCCCCATATAGAAAAAGGCCATGAAGCTGTTATAAAACGTAAATGTATCGGTGGTACATGGATTTTGTTAGCATAGATTTGGCATTTGTGACACTTCAGAGCATAATTAATGCAATCCTTTTCGAAAGTCAACCAATAGTAGCCTAATTGCATAACTTGTCTTGCCATTTGGTGTTCATTAGCATACGTACCACAAATTCCTTTGTGAACTTCTTCAAGTATTCTTTTGGCTTCGGAGGCATCCATGCATTGGAGTAACACTTGATCCTAGCCTTTCTTTTACAAAATCTCGCCATCCAGAATGAAGTTCATAGCTAATCATCTGATGGTTGTTTAATTAGTTTTGATGGCGTCTTTTGGGTATCATTGTTCCTTGATGTGTTGAAAGATGTCATGATACCATGGCAAATCATTCTTTTCTTCTTTAACATTATGATAATGTGCCAAGGTTATATAAATGTTCATTTGAATAAGAACGACATCTGATTCTCGGTTGACTATGAACAGGGAGGATAAAATGGCTAAGGCGTCAGCAACTTTATTCTCTTCTCGAGGTAGAGGTTGAAATATAATATCATTAAACTCTTTCTTAAGCTCTAATATTAGATTCTTATAATGCATCAGTTTAGTGTCATGTGTTTGCCATTCTCCCTTCAGTTGGTAAATAACGAGGGCTGAATCTCCAAATACTTGCAGTGTTCACATGCTTCTTTTAATGGCTGCTTGGAGTCCCATGATGCAGGCCCATATTCAGCTATGTTGTTGGTGTAGTCAAAGTTTAATTTGGCTATAAAGGGGTAATGGTTTCCCTCAAGCGAGATGTGAATTGCCCTAATTCCATGCCTCAGTGCATTTGAAGCTCCATTTAAGTTCATTTTCCACAATGACCCACACTTGACAGTGTTCTCTGCCTCAGATATGCACATCAAGTTTTTATCAAAAAACTTAAAGTCTAAAGGCTAATAGTCATCTATTGCTCAACTTCTAGAAAGTTTTCTATTGCATTATATTTGTTGGATTTCTGATTCACATACATGATATCGTACTCAGAAACCATAACTTGCCATCTGGCTAACCATCCAGACAAGGCAAGAGCTTCGCATTAATACATGATGGGATCTAGCTTAATGATTAGCCATATAATATGGTACAACATGTATTGCCTTAACCTCAGGGCTATCCAAGCTAAAGCACAACATAGCTTTTCTATAAAGGAATAATTATTTTCATATTCTGAAAACTTCTTGCTTAAGTAATAGATAGCATGTTTCTTCTTTCCCGATTCATCATGTTATCCTAATACATAGCCCATCAACTTATCTAGAATTGATAAACAAAGGAGTAGCAGCCGATCAGGCATTGGTGGCATAAGTACTAGAGGGTTTGAAAGGTAATGTTTGACCTTATCAAAAGCTTCTTGGCATTCTTGATTCCATTCTTTGGGATTTTGTTTTTGAAGCAGCCAAAAGATTGGATTACATTTGTTAGTCATATGAATTGAGCCATATAGTTCAATCTCCCTAAGAAACTTCTTGCGTTTTGAGATGATGGTAGATTTTGAATGGCCTTAACCTCGTTAGGATCAACCTCTATTCCTTTCTCGCTCACAATGAAACCTAACAATTTATCGGATATGGCTCTAAATGTGCATTTGGTAGGATTTAGCTTGAGCTGGTCTTTGCAAAGCCTTTTTAAGAGTTTTCACAAATTGGCCACATGTTCACTATCTTTTGGTGACTTGGTGATCATATCATCCATATCGACCTCGATTTCCTTATGCATGAGATCATGGAATAATGTTACCATCGCCCTTTGGTATGTTGCCCTAGCATTCTTGAGCCCGAAATGCATCATTTTATGGTAAATAGTGCCCTACATGGTTACAAATGTGGTCTTTTCCATGTCTTTAGATGCCATTTTGATTTGGTTATATCGAAAACCATCCATGAAGGAAAATAATGTGTTTTTGGCTGTATTGTCTATTAGGGTGTTTATGAGAGGTATAAGGAAATTATCTTTTGGGCTGGCTCGGTTTAGATCCCTATAATCTACATACATTCACACTTTACTATCCGTCTTAGGAACTGGGACTATAGTGGCCACCTATTCAGGATATTTGGCTACTTTGAGAAATCTTGCTTCAAATTGTTTCCTCACTTCTTCTTTGATCTTTGGATGCATTTCAAGTTTCATCCTTCTGAGCTTTTGTTGTATAGGCTTACACTTGGGTTTAAGGGGGAATTTATGGACCACAATGTTGGTATCTAATGTAGGC
>JAQSVH010000011.1:10828865-10840410 GCA_029448705.1 Adansonia digitata | reverse complement strand
AAAACCAAAAATAAAACTAATGAAAATAATTTTTAGCAGCGAAGTATTTTGATGTAACGAAACACAAAGGCAGATTGAACCATTTCTTAATTTTGTAATTGCTGTGCATCCAATCCTATTCCAGAAATCTGTTTACTTTTTTTTTCTTTTTTACCTTTTTGGTGGCAGGGTGGGGGAGGTTGAATCAGTTTTCTGGACTCGTTGATTGTTTAAATTTGGTCTTCATGAGCCGCTTCTGACAGATCTGATTTAAGATTCCAAAATAGTCCTCTCTGTTTAATTGATATCTGATGGTACCTTGGTTTACCTTTCAGGAGTCCTCTTCTGAAGCAGATCAAAGTACACCAGTGGCACAAGATGCTGTCGAGGCTTCTGCAGACTCTGGCAGTCTGCAAGAAGGGAAAAGTATAGAGAAAGGAAAGGATAAAGAAGAAAAGGAGAAGGAAAAGACCAAAGATTCAGACAAGGAGAAAGGGAAAGAGAAAGAAAAAGATACTGATAAAAAAGGAGAAAATGAAAAGGAGAAGCTCAAAGGTAGTGAAGGGACAAATTTGGATGCTCTACTGCAAAGACTCCAGGGTTGTGTGAGCCGAGACCTTATCGATCAACTAACAGTAATTATATCTCCTTTTTCAGTCCTACTGTTTTTTGCTGCTTTTTGATGGGGTTTTATGCAACTCTAGATGATTATTGAATGGTTCATTAAAATTTCAGGTGGAGTTCTGTTATTTGAATTCAAAATCAAATCGGAAAAGGCTTGTGAAAGCATTGTTCAATGTCCCAAGGACATCTTTGGAGTTGCTTCCATACTACTCACGCATGGTTGCAACATTGTCAACTTGTATGAAGGATGTTCCCTCTATGCTCTTGCAGATGTTGGAGGAAGAGTTCAACTTCTTAATCAATAAAAAGGCTTGCTTCCCTACTGCTCCCCTTTGTTCTCTTTGTAACTGTCTTCCATTTATGCATTCATTTCCATTTTCCAAGTATATATAACTTATATTTCAAAATTGAAATTAACTTCAGGATCAAATGAACATTGAAACAAAGATCAGGAATATTAGGTTTATTGGAGAACTGTGTAAGTTCAAAATTTCACCACCTGGTCTTGTCTTCAGTTGTCTGAAGGTATGTAAAAAGCAGCTAATTGATAGATGTTGATTTCTGTCCCAGTGCTTATTCCTACGATGATACGTCCATCTTACAGGAGTCTATGATCTTATTGAATCAAATAGGATTCTAGAAACTAGGAGCAATCAGTTTGTTGCTGTCAATTTTATCGTCTTATAAGTTGTATGCTATAAATGCAAACCTGTTTGCAAGCCTACAACTTGTTTCCGATGCTTTCTTATTCTGCTTTTCTTTTGTTCCAGACATGTTTAGATGATTTCACTCATCATAACATTGATGTTGCTTGCAATCTTCTTGAGACGTGTGGTCGTTTTCTGTATCGTTCTCCTGAAACTACCATAAGAATGGCTAACATGTTGGAGATCTTGATGCGCTTGAAAAATGTAAAAAATTTGGATCCTCGACATAGTACACTTGTAGAAAATGCTTATTACTTATGCAAACCACCTGAAAGATCTGCACGGGTCTCTAAAGTCCGCCCTCCATTGCATCAGGTATAATTTGCTTTTCCTGTTAAAATATTCTATTTGTTTTGATGTTAAAACTCCCTACTGAGTTACATTTTTTTTTTTGGCAGTATATTAGAAAATTGCTATTTACAGATCTTGATAAGTCTTCCATTGAGCATGTGTTGAGGCAACTTCGTAAATTACCATGGAGTGAATGTGAATCATACCTCTTAAAGTGCTTCATGAAGGTTTACAAGGGAAAATATGGTCAGATTCACTTGATTGCTTCTCTTACTGCTGGTTTGAGTCGCTATCATGATGAATTTGCTGTTGCTGTTGTTGATGAGGTTTGCTTCTTGAATTTAGAACTAGTTCTTCTGTTCTTGTTAGTTGATTTTTAATTGTCCTGCATCTATGTTACCTGGATTTTCAAAGGACTTGCTACTGTATATTTTGTGTTTTTATTTGTATAGTCAGCTGTATATTCCCTTAGAGGATTCACAATTTGTACTGATTCCATCTTGAAATGGTGAGAAATGCTAGTCTGTAACCTATGGTTCTCCAAAAAACATTCTTCATAACATATTAAAATTCCTTTTGTGAACAGCTGAAAACTATGAGAGGTGATTTGAAGGAACTTAAAATTTGCATTTAGGCCATTGTTTTGAATTCAATTTATTATTCAACCTTTAGAATTTTTTTTAGATAACCCATCTTCCTTGGTTTTGAGCTGAGTCTGAGGAGAATTTCTATTCAAAATTATATGATGGTCTTGGGGAGGTTTCCTTGTATTATGCTTGAGAGATTCAATTGTTTTGCTTTGTTAGCAAGGCAGGCTGCAATAAAACAGATTGCTCATGACCTGAACTGTTATTTTGTTTTCCTCCTAATGATTATAGTTAGGTAGGAGAATGCTGCCCTTTGAGAAGGTTTAGATATTTTAGGATTCGACTAGGCCTTCTCGAAATTAGTTTGCCAGACCAGTTGTTGATGACTCCAATGTGAGATTTTGTTTGACTAAGTTGCAAAATATATTGGGATGCTCTAAAAACATTAGCTTCTAACATCAAAACCTACTATTTTTAAGTTTTTCTCCCTTTAGTTTCCGGGATATCTGTGTGCATTTTGTTCTAGTATCATCTTTTCCATGGATGATTATGGCAAATTCTTTTCAAGCGTAATCTTCCTTGTGGATAAGAGTGAAAAAATGCATACCTATGATTATTATTTTCTTTTTTTCCAGGTTTATGTTCAGTTTTTATGTTCTTTACTTTCAGGTTTTGGAGGAGATTAGACTTGGCTTGGAATTGAATGATTATGGGATGCAGCAGAGACGCATTGCTCATACACGTTTTCTTGGGGAGCTATACAACTATGAGCTTGTTGATTCTTCCGTCATCTTCGAAACACTTTATTTGATTCTTGTTTTTGGCCATGATACAGCAGAGGTATCGAGATATCTAGTTTATTGGCGTGATTATCAATTGTGTATATGTATATGGCATGTGTGCGAGGTTCAGCAATGGTGCTTTCTAGGCACTTAAGCTCTCTCTCTCTCTCTCTCTCTCTCTCTTTCTCGTGTTATTCTTTAATCTCTAAAAAAAATATTTGTACTGGTTTTGTTCCTTGAACTTTCTTACAAATATGTTCGAAGAGTGGAGTGGCCTTATGGTGGCTTAGGATTTAGCACGTTTAGGGTCAAAGGCGATGGAAGCTTAGGGTTTTGGAATTGGTCAGGTTTGATTCAAATGAGATTTAAAGTGGGCTGGACTTGAAAAAAAAGTTTCAATGAGATTTCTGGTTAGCAGAAAATCTGGGATAAATCAAGATTGTGAATACTGTGAACGTTGAGTCAAAGAATAACGAGAGAAAGAGGAGAGTGCTTGATATCTCCCTAGACACCTGATAAACCACATGCTAACAATTAAATAACCAACTTGGTGTCCGAGAGAATAAACTTGACTCCTGGGGACTCCTAGATATTTAAAATATATTGCTCTGACTCTTTATTTTTTCTTGAAGTACCGGTGTCTAACATCTGTGTCTGATGCATATCCAGATATGGATATAGGGGTGTGACCCCTGTAGGACCCTCCAAATTCATAGAAAAACTTAGAAAAAATTTGAACGCACCTGTGTCAGATATATACAAGTATCCAACACTTGCACCCGAGTTCGAGTAACTTACACATGTTTAACCGTAGGGTATACTGCTATAGAACTTGCAGAAATTATGTTATTACCTTTTGAAGGGTAAAGTACGGAATATTCCTAATAGAAAATCCCTAATGCCTAGAATGGAAGTTACATGGACAAGCGTAATAATTAAGGATTTCAATGATTAGACTATTAATTGTTAGGAAACAAGACGGTCTATAAGATTTGTAAATGATTTTGTTATAGTGTGAGATTTTGCAATGAATGTCGTCTAATTCATTTTTATTTAGTAATCTGATTTATCTCTGTTGTTAGCAAGATATCCTCGATCCACCTGAGGATTGTTTCCGAATCAGGATGGTTATTACTCTTCTTCAGACATGTGGGCACTACTTTGACCGAGGTTCTTCCAAGAGAAAACTTGATCGGTTCTTGGTACACTTCCAGAGGTATATTCTTAGCAAGGGTGCCTTACCGCTGGATATTGAATTTGACTTGCAGGTAAACCGAAATGAACTTCTGATTTTTCATTTTTAGAATTTGTCATTTGGAGCTAATCATGGAAAAAAGAATGCTTACTTTCTCTGTTACTCGGGCTCGGGTGTGAGTGTCAAACGCGGTATGTTCATTTTTTTTCTAAGATTTGCATGTATTTGGAGGATCTTTGGAGGACCATATCCCCAAATCCATGTCTGGATATGCACCGGACACGGGTACTTCAGCTAAATTGAAAAGGCAGAGCAACATAGCTTACTTTGTCAGTATGATCTCCACTTGTAATAATAAAACTTAAGCTTTGCTGGCATATTCAATGATGCTTCCTTTATGTATAATTTTTCGATAATTATTTCATACACCGGTGGTGGAATAAAGAAAACTCCACAAGCAGGTTTTGTGAGATGACACGTATCTTATTTATTTATTTATTATTGTTATTGTTATTTTAATTGTACTCCACATGTCACCCTATTACTTTGCTTGTAGAGTTTTTTTTTGCTTCATCGCCAGTGTGTGGGGTAATTATCCTTAATTTTTTGCTTATGCCCTTTTGCATATTTTGTTCTAAGAATGTCTGCCTGTGATATATAAATATGCAGGACTTATTTGCTGAGTTACGTCCCAACATGACCCGATATTCATCTATGGAAGAAGTTAATGCAGCTTTAGTAGAACTCGAGGAACATGAACATAGTGCTTCAACCGACAAGACAAGTAGTGAGAAGCACTCTGATTCCGAAAAGCCTTCTAGCAGGACGACTGTCCATTCCATTTCAGCTGATCAACCAAGCATTTTGAATGGTTTGGAGGAAAATGGTGGAGTGCATGAGGAAATTGGCGACACTGACAGTGAATCAGGGAGTGGAACCATTGAACCAGAGGGACATAATGAAGATGATTTGGACGAAGAGAATCATGATGATGGATGCGATACGGATGAGGAGGATGAGGATGATGGTGGACCTGCTTCTGATGAGGATGATGAGGTTCGTGTCAGGCAGAAGGTAGCAGAGTTGGATCCTCAAGAATTAGCTAGTTTCGACCAGGAGCTCAGGGCTGTAGTTCAGGCAAGCTTTTCTTTGTTTTTAATTGTTGCTGTTGCATCCCTTTGTATAGTTATTGTCAACTTTGTTGCTCTTTTTTTCTTGAAATACCCGTGTCCGACACATACCCAAACTTAGATATGGGGATATGACCCTCCGAGGACCTTTCAAATTCATGGAAAAACAGAAATTGAACATATCCGTGTTAGACTCGTACTTGTATTTAACACTTAGATGAGTAACATAGATTGTTAATTCTATTTTATTATTGATTTGCTTGAAATATACGTATCAAAGTATCTGCTTAGCTAAGCCTTGCTAATTATTTTTTAATTTTCTTTGTATAATGTGGTCTATGGTTTCAAATCGAGTTTGGAAGAAATAATTAGCTTGCTGTCTATTTTAATTCAATTTTATATGCAGGAGAGCATGGAGCAACGCAAGTTGGAGCTAAGGGGTCGACCCACATTAAACATGATGATACCGATGAATGTGTTTGAGGGTTCGATCAAAGATCATCATGGAAGAGTAGTCGGAGGGGAAAGCGGCGATGAAGCATTGGATGAGGAGGCCGGAGGAAGCAGGGAGGTGCAGGTGAAAGTTCTTGTGAAGCGAGGGAATAAACAACAGATGAAACAAATGTATATTCCCCGTGATTGTACTCTCGTCCAAAGCACGAAACAGAAAGAAGCGGCTGAGTTTGAAGAGAAACAAGACATTAAGAGGCTGGTTTTGGAGTATAACGATAGGGTAGAGGAAGAGAATAATGGACTAGGAACACAGACATTGAATTGGCCGAGTGGAAATAGCAGAGCTTACGGTCGTGGAAACTCGTGGGAAGGGTCCAGTGGTCGGAGTGGAGGACCACGTCATAGGCATCATAGCCATTCAGGAAGCGGATCTTATTATGGCAGAAAAAAGTGAGATTCATGGTAGAATATCGAAAACTTGGACGTGTGGGTATCATCATATTTGACCATATGTCGCCTACATCAGTTAAGGAGTGTGAACAACATTGGCGTGAGCTCTCAAAAGAACAACCAGATAGGTGAATGAACTCTTCAGGTCCAATTTGAAACGGAATTTTGTTGATATGTTGCCCTCCAACTGCAACCGCAATCGTGTCTTCCCTACAAGACGTCACTGTTTCATCGATTTCGTCGTACAGACGAAAGGTATGTAATTCATCCGACCTGATTTATTACTAAAAAGTAGTGTTAATTAGGAGAACATACAATGGATTGCAATGTCTGATTTTCGGGATGGTGAACCGAAGATAAGTTTACAGAGTCCTGAAATTATAATGGTTTGGGTTCGTGTCGTTGCTGTTGTATATCTGTTAAAAAGCGAAGGAATGGATTTGGTTAAACCTTGTTTTTGTACCCCAAGTGAAGGTTCTAAGACACTTTTGTTTTTAATATAGAAAACCATGAATGGTGCTTATTTGGTGGCATAGTGTCCTTTTATGGGAGTTTTACTTCAATTTAAAGCTCTTTTTGGAGCAATTTCTCTTTAAAAGCTTGGCTATTAAGTTAAAATTGATTTCCAACCTTTCTCATTAGGGTTCTGCATAATTGGAATACTTTTCTGGTTACAAATTAATTGTGCAAATTCATTGCTTCCCATTCAGTTGTTCATAGACCGAGTCTTGACTTGAAAATTTTTCAAATCCCGTATCTAGGGCCGGCCTGGCCTTTTTTAAAAATAATTAAAATATTATTTTTATAATTAAATTGAAGTAAAAAAATTATTTTAATTGGATGAACGATCGGGCTGATTTAAATCACTAAATATCATACTTAAGTTTGACTCATATTAGGTTAGGCTTAGGGGTCAAGCGGGTTATTCGGTCCTTTTGAGAAGTTTACTTCCCAATTTTAGTAGTTAATTGTTCTCCTTGAGCTGAAAGGGGGACACTAACTATGCCCTAGTTCATGATATTTTTTTTTTTTTTTTGAAACTGTTTCTAGATCTTATACAGGGAAGATATATGGTTAAAATATTTAAAAAACTTTTAAATTATTTACTTTTTTAAGTAAATCTTTATATGTTTATATAGCCAAATAAATTTTATCTTTTGATTTATATTCAAATGGGCTCTTTTTTTCTGGTGATCATATTAAAGATATACTTTGGTATGAATTAAAGTTTAAGAACAACTCATTTCAAAGCAATTATTTCCGTAAAAGTTATTAAAGGTTTATTAAGGTGAAAATTAAAAGTAAAACGACTTAGTTTGATGTAATAAAAGACTTAATTAGACAAAGTGATAAAATTCAAAAATATTTTTATTAACTAAAACGTGAAGTATAGAGTATAATTTTATTATAATAATAGCCACTTTAACAAATGCATTGCACGTTATATATCAGTAGCTTAGTAAATTACTTTTAACACAATTAAATTAGAAAGGGAGGGTGCAAATGACAATAGAGGTGTCCGTGGGTTGGGGTTTAAATTTTTTGTTTAGATTCGTTTTTTATTTGGTCTCTCATATTATCTATATTTACCATTTATAATTAATAAAAAAATTTTAAAATATTATTTTTATATTAATTATTAAATATTAATTTAAATTAAGTCAATCTAAATTGATAAAAAAAATCTACCTAAAGCTTGACCCAAACGGGTCGTGGACAGTTCTACAATAGAGTAATTGTAATCATTGATTGGGATATAAATTATAAACCCATTTTTATTACGGTTTGAATTTCTTTTATTGAAAAAAAAAATGTAGCAAGCAAATGAAGCCCAACAATTATGAATGTCCAAACTCCAAAGCCAAAAGTCAAAACAAGGACCAAATTGAAACAATTAATTTCATTCTTTTGGGTTTTAGTTGGTTACAATGTCAATTTGCATCTTATGACAATTGAAGATACACATGGTAGATTTGTATATTGGACACGGCATAGAAAAAACAAAAAATATGATATTATACAAAAGAATAATACAAATATAATATAAATAAATAAATTTATCAAAATTTATATAACACGAATTATTAATATATCAAAATTTATATAAATTTATCATACTTTAAATATAAAAAAATAACACGAATATGACTATTCCTTCTATGATGTACTATGACGAGTGAGACATTCTAATTCTTTGTTCAAATCAACGGAAACGCTTACAATTTGATACGTTACCAAAGACTCATTACAGCCACAGATTAATCCAAATGGTTCGAAGAGGAACTTCATTCCCCTTGTCAACCATCTCTATTAGAAATATTACCAAAGAAAAATTATGAATACATTAATTCAGTATTAGAGAATATATCTTTAAAATCATCTGAAAAGATGATTAAACTCAAGTCAAATTTAAGATATCCTTGACCAATGATCATATTTCATATAAAGTTTATATTTGATATAATAATAGTGAAATTTTTTAACTTTACAGATTGGATTAAGAATCTACCACATGTCATTTTTTTTTAATTTTTAATTTAAAGTATGCAGTATATATCACATTATTAATTTCGCTTATAAAATTTAAAAATTTTATCCACGATAAATTAGATAATTTTATATGCATGACCAAAATCAGTTTCCCTAAAATCTCTTACCTTAGCACTACCCTCACCTTTGGAATGTGAATTCACTATTACAAAAGGGTACCCCACATTGATGCTAAAAAAGGCTATCAATGATGCTAAATCTATACTAAATCTATGATAATATAAAGTACCTATGGTTATCAAAATATTTTAGCAATTTAAGATGGAGAGAAGTCCCCTCTCACGATACTTTTTTTCAAATTAAAATATCCACATAAATCTAACATTAGATGCTTCTAAATTAGAGGCTTCATTTGCTTCACCTAAGGAATAAAAAAACAATATATATTATTTCTTGAAAAGAAATGTCAAGAAACTAATTTGCTTATGAGCATAATCTTCTATACCGTATAAAATGACTAATTTAATATTACGAATTTAGTGATATCAATTTAATTAAAAAAATTATATACAATTTAAAATAAAATTATAACAATAAAATAAAATTAAGTGTATTCAGGTCTTTTAATTTTAATTGTAACTTATTTTTGGTTTTAAAACATAATAATTTTTTGAAGAAAATCCATTTTTACCCGCTTTGTCAGTATCTATATATGTAACATGACCAACTTAGTGTATAAAATTCAAATTATAATTATAATAACAAATTAATTAAAGAAATTTAAGCATTCTAAGTTTAATTTTTCATTTATTTTTTCTTTTAAAGTATAATAATTTTTTTTAAAAAAAATACATTTTTTACCTACTTTGTGGGTGATAAATTCTAATTTATAAAATATGCTTTGACGTTGTCTATTAGGTGCACACAAAAGGTACATATTCTAAGTTAAATTTTTACAGCTAAGACATGTCTGCCATAAATCTGTCATGTGGGCCAAAAGTTTACAATTTTAGGTATAGGATTTCACCATTTTCTTTTCTTGTTGATTTATGTATTAATTTCACATGTTCTTTCTAAAAGAGGAAATTTTATTTATTCTTTTCTAAAAATTATTAAAATATTCAAATAAAAAATAAATAAATAAATAAAGAAGTTATTGAAAAATTAAAAGAGTAACCTAGATAAGCAAATAAAAATATCCATAAACTAAGCTATAGTTAGAGTTTTTTTAAAAAATTTATTCAAATTTAATTCAAACAAACTTGGATGTTGTTTTACTATATTAAAATAGTAAAATATTGATAAAATAATATTTTATTAATAATTAATAATTTAAATTAAAATGATCCAAATTTATAATTTTTTAAACTTGATCTTTATTTGTAGGGTCTATTAGGTCAGGCTACTATGGATAAATCTGGAAGCAAAGTACTAGTTTGATGCATTGCTTGTTCCTAGATTAAGAAGGATTTTCCTTTTCTCTTTTAGTAAATGCTTAAAAGAAAATTCTATTTCCATAATCTTCTACAATAATTGTTGAAGGAATTATTTTATAAATTTAGTTAAAAAGAAAAAAATAGATTTTTGTTTTTTTACCTTAATTATATTTAAAGTATTACTTATTTTATATAAATTTTTATATGTTAATAATTTATGTTAAATAGATTTTGATATTATATATTTGTGTAGCATTTTTGTCACTTTTTTGTATTATATTTTTTAATTATTTTTCTCATATCGTATTTGTGTTATATATAAAATTTTTCGGATCTAATAATTACCTTTTTTTTAAAAAAAAATTTTTGGATTTTTTTTCCAATAACAAAGAGGCCAAGAGGTGAAATCCCCCTCTTCATTTTTGTTGTAAATTATGGCTAAAAGATATTGCTTAAGAATTCATAAGTTTTCTTGTGAACTTAGATAATAATTAAGGAGAAAATTACAAATTTCAATTTTACATCTATATTTTATTTTTCCATATACATAATTAAAAATTTCATCAAAATATCATGCTTTTGTAGAAAATATAGAAATATATATATATTCAACATTTAAAATATCACTCAAATTTTAGGCCAAGCATTCAATGCCAAAATACTATATATTATATAACCAAAGGCAATTACCCAATAATAATTTCATCTATTTTCATTAAAAAAATCAATAAAAAAATCAATTGGGATTTCTTTAATTTGAACCAAATCAATAAAAAAAATCAATTGGGATTTTTTTAATTTGAAATAAATTTATTAATTATTTTATTATGCAACCTCTCCATGTTTGGAAAAATTATTTTATATAGAGCGATTTTTTTAATAAATATATTTATTTTCCATTAGTGGACGACAACGTTCATCAAATAAAAAAATTAAATTAAATATTTTGAAGAAAAAAGGATTGAGGACATAAGCAATGACGTCATCCTTGGTGCACGTGTTTTTTTAAAGTTCACGTGCCGAATAGCGCGCATGACATTTTTCCTGTGACTGCGCGCATTGTTCCTTCTTATCCAAAAGCATTTTTTGACAAGAACGTGGCAGCTAATGATTGGTTGATGTGGATCAAAGTTGATTGCTTATTTTGAGGATGATTTAATGTTCCTACTATAACTAACATCAAAACTAGCCGTTTTAGTTTTTAAAAAAAAAAAAACCACTTATTAAAGCATTCAATTTTTATTATTAATTCTTTTAAAAAATTATCTTTCACCCGTGTAATACATATGTTAAATTATAATTATTATATATATATCATATTCATACTCTAATTTTATATATTTTTAAAATTATTAAATTTTACTAAACTTTTGTGAATATAAAAATTTATTTAAAGAGTAAAAAGAAACAAATTAAAAAAA
>JAQSVH010000011.1:10782414-10804491 GCA_029448705.1 Adansonia digitata | reverse complement strand
AACTTTGATCAATGGACTATCAATTTGCACATGCTTGTCGTCTAGATCATGCTAATTCTCTCAGTCAGATTGATACTAATTCGAATGGCAATTCCTCAGAAAAATTCCTTCGAAAGTCATAAAACCTATGCTGCTCATGACTTTTCATGTCCGATGCCCATATTCAGCATATATTTAGATATAAGTACGGGGATAAACTCTCCAAATACATGAAAAAAATAAAAAAAATAGAACATACTGTTCTCGGACACATATTTTTATCCGATACTGACAACCGAGTCCGAGTTAGCATAAAACATATTTAGATTCTTGAAATTATATCTAGATTTGAATTGCACATATCTAAACATCCCTTAAGTTGTTATTTAACCCGAAATCATTCCCATGAAGGACTACAAAATGATAACTTAAGCAGGTGAAATACAAACTCCAGAGAAATTCTTCAATTTATGCTTCCCCAACAGTATCAATAAAATCTCTCCGAAATAAGGTTTTTACCATGATTATTGATCAAAACCTAAAGCCAGTTCTCCTAGCAACACAATCCAACACTTCCAAATTATCGTCAAATGTTGTTATAAACACGGGAACAATTTGGGATTCGGGAATAATTAACTGAATAAATAATTTCAAGGTTGCTTCTTAAATTTCAAGAAATTAGATAGGGTAGGGATTGCGGTAAGTCATAAGTTTATATCAGAAAGCAAGAGTTTGTAAATAGCACCGTGACGGTGTACTAAGTAAATAAGCATATAAACAGATAACGATTCAGGTAGGGATGTCCCCATCCTAAAATATTCCTAATTCCAGAACAAAGTAGAAAATGAAAATGACTAACACTCATGTTGGCACGCTCTGAAATATACACAATAAAACAGACTCATATTGGAATGACAAAGTACTTGACCCTTTTTCATCAACGTTTTGAAAAGAAATAATGGAAACAACAAATCTATGTTATCCAGACTCGGAGCGAGTGCCAAATATGGATACATGTTCGACATCGGTTTAAAGGATCATACTCCATATCTATATAGAAATTTGTGTCGGATATAAGTGTTGGACATAAGTACTTTAGAGAAAATAAAGAGTCTGGGTAACACAGCAAAAAACTATCTACAAAAATAACACAAATATCCCAAAGCCACAAAAATCACCTGTGTTATACCCTTCACGCGCCATACTTTGTGCTTGAGGACCACAATGTGAGGATCCTCGGGATGCAATGAGCGCAACTCCTCCCGCACAGATTCAAACCTTGCATTGTGCTGGACAACTGAACTGCTTTGACCTCTTTAAAGGCTTTTTCCATTCTTCCTAAGACGACACGAGAATCCCCGGCGTTCGCAATGTACAGCAGTCCGCAACAAATTATTCCTACCAAATACGAACCGACAGAAGCGATTTGCGGCTTGCTTAGCCACTGCTTCTTCAGGATTAAGAAAATCTTCTTCAGTAGCCAAAAACGCTTTTTTGATTGCATCGGCAGACATTCCATTATTCTCGGATGTTAACTCTGCACCATCAATAGCTGTCAAATTCAGTAAACATTTGCATTAGCTATCAAAAATCGGCAACTAGAACTGGAGTAGGGGGAAAGAAATACGACGGAAAGTCAATCCAATTTTGACATTTTTCATTGCCTCTAAATGATCGAAATGGAGCATAGGTGGAGGAATGAAACAAATCCTCGAGCTATCGATGACTTGACTTTCGAAACCCTTAAGAACTTTGCAGTGAGCTGGCATGACTTTCTCTGACTCTTCATTTTTCTTGAAGTACCCGTGCTTGACACCGTATCTGACATATATTAGAACATGAGTATAGGGATCAGGACATGACCTTCTCTCCAAATATATAAAAAAACTTAGAAAAAAAATATAATATACCAGTATCGGACAGATATCTGTATCTGAAACTCAAATGCAAGAAGCGTAGCTCAGGACTGCAATAAAAATATAAATGCTTGTTAAATTGTGAAGTTCCAGCATCAGAGCATCACTCAAGCATGTTTACTTCAACCTCATCGGTTCATCTTTGAGGTGCATGATACATCTTTAAATACCCTAAGACTATAAAATACGAAGTTTTACGAGACAACCAATCGAAACTAGCCTAGAAATCACTCGTAAAACATCGAAACCAATCCAAATTGAAGCGACAAAATAACAAATTCTGATTCAATCCAGCAAAGAGGAGAAAGAATAACACATTCTTGATATGGCCGAAAAAGTGTTCAGTTTTAAACCTAGCAGCTTCTGGACCTCCATGACCATCATAAATTCCAACAAATGTCCCATGAGGCCGCGAATTGGATGATCTCATTGGACCAGAGTCAAGTTGGCTTTGGTAGTCCAAGAGATTGTTTGCTTGAATTACTGCCATCGAAAACTCGCGAGCGACATGTTCTCCCGAATCTTCGTACCACAACAAACCGTCGACCCTACCATTAGCATCCCCACCTCTACTAGAATTTTCATCCTCAGCCGAAGGCCTCCAGCGGGGTGACACAATTCGCATAAATGTTGCCGATACCATAACATACATATTCTCACCCAAATACGCGGCTTTTAAAGGGAGCCAGATAAGGATTTTAACATCAAGCTTGGTCCGATCTTATCCTTGACGGATGGGACTCTCTCTCCTACTTATTTAGCAAGCCCTATAGGTATTATGGGCACCTCTTATTCTGATTCGATCTTTAACAGCCTGGCATGGAATAAGCTCAGTTTCTGCTCGATTTCCAAACCCAGAATGGAAGTTTCGGTAATCAAACAGACATTGATAAACGCAGACAACATGAATGTGCACAGTTGCAATAAAAAGGAAATTATAAAACCTTCATTTTAATCCCAGAAAAACTGCAGAATTCCAGACAAAACCATAAAGACAGGCATTACTAACAGCATCATAAATTGGTTATTCACATAAAACTGTAATGAATTCAGGGCAAAATAAGAATATTGACTATGTTGCTTTCTTTATTATTAATTTTTTTTTCTAAGTATATATATCCGGTGACATATTTGCGAAAATAAGTACAAAGATACATAACTTTTTAAAAATCCTTCAAATATAAAAAAAAATTAAATTAAACTGTTTAATACGTATTAATATCCATCACTGGAACCCAAGTCCGAGTAACATTAAAATATCAGCGCCATCAGTCAATTCATGCTTCTGGAAATCCAAAAAAAATACTACACATGACCTTGAATGCATGAAATGAACCAGAAACTCTTAAGATTAAAATTCCGACTTGTCAATATCTACAGGCTTTATATTGGAAAAAAAAATTTAAAAATCAGACTCTCAGCTATTTATACCTTAAAAACATCAAACAGAAGACATGAACTTGATAAAACCATGATCAAAATTCCATATTGCCAATCTCTAAATGCGTTAATATGGGAAAAATGCTGGGGTTTGAACAAAAATAGAAATTCAGGCACTCAATTTCGACAATATCTATGGACTTGAATTCTTGAAACCATGATTAAAATTCCATATTGTCAACTCTCTACATGCGTTAAAATGGAAATCACGTGATGGGTATTTAAAAAAAAAATTTCAAAATATAAAATTTTCAGACAGCTATGAAATTGTAAACCTTAAAGCATCAAATAAAACAATGAAAATTTTCTTCATTGTCAATCTTTGAATGCAGTAAAATAGAAACAAAATCATGGGTATTTTTAAAAATTGCAAAAAAAAAAAAAACAATAAAACATAATTATCAAGAGAAAACAAAGATGCAACTAAGATTTTAATCTTACATACTTTAAGAAACAATGAAGTTTCTTATAATCATTTCAGTTCTAAGCTTTGTCCAAGAACTCTCAAAAGACCCTTATTTTGAAGAATTGAGATGAACAAAAGAATCAAATTTAAAAAAAAAAAAAATCTTTTAAGAATGTTTTAGAGAAAACAAAACAAAAGAGAGAAAGAAAGGAGAAGGGTTGTAAGAAAATTTAAAAGGTAGCTTTGGAGAGAGATTTATAAAGAAAAATAAGGAAAAAATTTTAAAAAAATTAACAAAACAAATTTTGAGATCTGCGAACCAGTGGAGGCTTATTTATTTATTTATTTATTTATTTATTTATTTGCTTTCTGTGGGTTTTATAGCTTATGGTTTTGGGTTGGATTTTTATTTTTATTTTTATTTTTTTTCAGTTTAATTTTTTTAATTTATTGGCTGTTAGGGGTTTTGACTTTGACCTTTAGTCATCTACGAACCAACATTTAGGCAACTTTTACTCATCTGGCTTTCACCCATTTTTGAATTATTTTTATTTTTAATTTCTTCTTTATTTTTCATTTTGCATGATTTTGATTTATCAACAATTAGATAACTTATGTATTTATATCATATTTATATATTTTATATATTATAGTTTTATTTAAAATATTATATATATATGTGTTTATGTAAATTTAATATTTTAATAATCTATTATATAAATTGTGATAGGCTTATGTTAGATTTGTCTATGGATTAAACTTACATATCTTTTTTCTTAATTCAGTCGAGCCTCTAATAAATAAAAAATAATTTTATTTATATTTAATTATAAAATATATAAATATTAATATAAAAATAATATTTTAATATTATTATAAATAATAAAATAAATTTTCAGATCGAACTAACCTAACTTTTTGGAACACAAGCCAGCGCAAAAACAATTCTATTGCCCAAGTTGAGTACAATTTTTAATAATCTAATTAATTTATATTGTTTTGGCAGGCAAGATAAAACCTATTTCAAGTCTTCGCATTTTACATTTGTCATAATTAAATATGTTTAACCAGCACAATTAAGAAAACTAATTAAAGATATCATGATTCAATCAATTATTTTTCTTATTTAATCTTCATGATTGAGGTGAAATTTATGATAATCACACAATTTTTTTTTAATTGAATTCAGCCTAGATTGGAATAAATTTGTTAATAAAAATTTGAGCTTTTAAAAAAAAGCCCCTGAACTAAAATTAAATAGTCATTTTAGTATTTTATTACTTTAGTGCAATCAATTAAGCTCTCGAACATTTATTTATTTCATTTGAGCCCTTAAACATTTAATTTTATCAATTTTAGTCTTCAAACACCTATTTTTACCCAGTTGAACTATTGATTGAATGAAAATTGATGATGAGCTTTAACGAAATTTTGCTAGGGTTAATTGGGTGAAAAATGTTTGATCGCTCATTGGATCACAATAAAATGATAACGACTTTTGATGATTATTTAATTCTAATTCAGGGGCATTTTTTATATTTAAGTTAAAAATCTGCACAACTTGTTAATGAGAATAGAATGTTTCTTCTTCATTGATTTGTTTGAACAATAACAAAAATAAAATGCAAATCAATTTAAAATATATATATATATATATATATATATTGGTTGAAAGTTATTGACTAGTGGTTCTCTTTCATATTATGATGAAAGAATAATGACAAAATTTAGATCCATTAACTTTAGATATGATACGATTATACGACACAAATATAAATAAAAAATAATTAAAATACAAATTAACATAAAAATAACATGAACATAATACAAATATATAATGTGTTCAAATATATAATAACAAAAATTATTAATGTATCAAAAGCTATAAAAATAAATGATGTCTTATATACATTATAATATAAAAAAATATATGAATATAACATGAATAAATAAATTTTTAAAAAAATTCTATAAACTTGAGACAATAAAAAGGTCATTGCTCAAGATGGAGTGATTATCCAAAGGTCATTTATCAATAAATTCAGTTGATGCATACTGAAATAATCATCATAAAATTAGATTAGATAATTTTTATATTAATATCATATTTATATATTTTATCATATCATAATTATATTTAAAATATGATAAAATAAATATTACAAACACAGGAGCTACAGTCAACTTATTCAAAGCCAGATTATCTGTTTGGCTTATTAGGCTTGATCCATACAAATCAAAACTTTTGCAAATTTAAGTCTGCCTACTTTAAAACTATATTAATTATAAAATATAAAATATATAATTTCTTAAATAATGAAACAAATTATTGGGCAGACTCAACTCAATAAAGCATAGGTAAGAGGATAAAAAATCTACCCAAACCACGGACATTGGACCAGTCTAAGCGATAGTTGGGTAGAGCACATCTAATACGCAGGCGCCAATAATTTCCAAGAAGATCAATCATGTAAGCAAAAGAATCTAACTCTTTCGAGAAATCGATGTTTTTCTCGATTACTTTAAAAGAACAAAATAAGAGATCAATAGCAGCCTGACAATTGGTTTAATCCGGTACAAATACATTAACAAAAGTATTTCCTAAAAGTTTTTTTTTTCCTTTTTGGAGGGGAGGTGGAAATATCAAAGAAACTACACCAAATCAACCAAACAAGTCAGCAGGGATTTAAATATTGTTTTGCGATTATAGTGTTTTTTTTTTTTTTTTTCATTGCCGATATTCACTATAGCAATGAACTACAATAATATTTATTAGATTTACAGGCATAATTATGGATTGAATACAAACAAGTTCATTCGCAAAGAAGATCGAACAAAACGGGTTGGATAAAGTAGTTCTTAACAACAATTCATAAGATTTAAATAAAATCCAAAGTCTAGCAGTTCAAATTGAGTAGGGAGATGAGGGGGAAAAACAAACCTACTTAAAAATCAAAATTCACTGTCTGAGAAATTAACCGCAAGGTCCCAGTAATGGCCTACTCCTGCGTCAGCAAAAACCTTTCTTGCGGCTGCTTCGGTGATGCATTCGTGGACCGAAAACTTGCTGAAACTTGATTTCGCAACGCTACCTTGCCAAACTAGCACACATTTGTTAGGAGGCTTCTCATCTTCGTCATCTTCATCTCCTTCGTCGTCATCTTTTACGGCTTCAGCCCAGTTGATTCGGCGAAGCATAAGCTTCCCATACCTCTTAATGGATTTGCTTCCACCTTCCACAACTACGACACTGATACCCTCGGAGATCACGGCACAGCCAGTCAGACGGTTTTCTTGGGCATTAACGTCGACTTTGAAGCGGGTTTTGGGATGCGAGAGGTCATTGATCCTGTAAACCGAAACGATAGTCTCCAATGTATTCGGATCGTCAAAAAGCTTTCTCTCTTTCTTTTCACGGCGTTCAGCAGGGGTAAGCTTCCGAGCGATGTTCCTATCAACATGAGCCTGTTCCCGCTCAGCAGCAGCACTTCGGATTTCCATTTCAAGCTTAGTAGGATCTTGGGTAGCTTCAGAGCCTAGAACCTTCATTAAATTGCTCAGCTTAACTTTTGGCTTGGGAGGTTCTATCAGTCCTTGTCTAATCATCTCCTGTTTATCCTTTTCCCGGGCCAGACGTCGCTGAGTGCGGAGTTTCTTCTGCTCCTTCTTCGTTAGCTTCAGAGGCTGAGGTGGTGGAGGAGCTGGCTCAGCAGGAGGCTCAATCGGACGAGGATGTTCGACATAAATAGTGATCTTCTCTTTCTTCAGTTTATCTTTAGTCAGCTCACCATCAGCGATGTCATCATAAGAACCCGAAACCAGAATAGGCAAATCCCTGAAATACAACGATAAATGTTTCACCAAACAAAAAGCCTATGTTAATTCGATCTTTTATTTTTCTTTAAGTACTTGTGTCTGACACATATTCAGACATAAGTTAAAGCCTAAGCCAAAAGTAAAACAAAAGCAACCATAAAATAGAACACATTCCCAGTAATAAAAAATATCTTCATTGCACAAGATACCAGCAATATCTCCTATGCGATTTTTAATTAATCAAAGGGTATTGCTTTGACTCTTCATTTCTTGAAATACCCATGTCCAATATCCAATACATATCTGGACATAGGTATGGAGATATGATCCTCCGAGAATCCTCCAAATACATAAAAATCTTGAAAAAAATTGAGCATACCTGTGTCCGACACTCGCACCAAAATCCGAGTAACATCAAGTTAAAGTTATACAATAATGAAAGGAATATCAACTTACCACCACTCTATTTCAGGAATTGGGTCTTTCGGTTTCTCCTTCGTTATAATTCTTTCTGACACCTCAATTAAATTTGGATTTATATCAGCCTTTGCCTTCGCCAACTGTGCTTGCTTTGCTTTTAGCTCTCTTGCTTTTGCTTCTCCAAATTGACTCTATAATGAATAGACAACAATCTCGGAACCAGACAAACAACTAATGGAAAAATCAAAGTAAGACATACAAACACAATAATACCTTCAATTTGACGATCTCAGCATCTTTTGACCATTTCCCTTCCTCTACAAACTGAAAAGTCATCCTTTTTGGTCTAAGAATCTTGTTCTTATTGATTCCCATCCTCGCATCAAAGTGAGGATTTGATTCCGGATCCACCTCCAGCTCAGGTTTAAGGATCTGGAATGCTTCTTTCTTTTGCTTATTAATGTTGACCTGAAAAATCAAATGGATTAAGTTAAACAGCAGCCTTGAGAATAACTCGAATTGCACTGAATGTAAGACGATAATAATAATTGCACCAAGACTACACATTTTACAAACCTTGAGGGTGCTAAGGTTATTTGGTTTAGTCACATTTATGATGTTACCATGTTCGTCAATTTCCCTACCAAGCGCATCAACACGGAGAACAGGAGCCTTTGTAGGTTTCTGAGGAACTGGAACATCTACTTGCACCTGTCCAGGAAATAAGTTTATTAGCGGAGCGAACTGAGGGTCCTGGCGGAATCCCATCTTAGCAGCCAGCTCCTGAGCACGTTTAACAGCTTCCAAATTGGGTATTGATGCAAGGCCAGGAACACCAGCCATCCCAACAGTAGGCGGCTTCGCAGAAGCCACTGTTGCAAAGCTAGGAGGAAGGACTGATGAGCTTGATGATCCACTAGCAATAGCCGTAGTCACTGATGATACCTGTCCCTGAGCCGTTCCGGTAGTCACTACTGAACTGGAACTAGGGCCTTTGTTCAACTACGCATACCAATACCAATACAACATGAAAATCTTGTCAACTTTCAAACTTCAGGCCAAAAGAAAAAATAAATAAATAAATAGAATGAAGGAACTTACTGAAGGTATCTTCTTCAGTTTCTCGGCTAATTCTTTTTGCATTTGCAATGCCTTTTTCGCTTTGGCTAAGGCATCAAGAGAGAGGCTTCCACCACTTTTCGCAGCAGCTGAAGAGCCATCTGTACTAGATCCAGTAACCTCATGAGATCCGGTAACACTATATGCTTTATTTTCAGCAGTTAAAATTGAAGGTACCTTGGTAGGAGAGGGGTGACCAGTCTTCGTTAATGATGCCTGAGCAGCACCCTTCAGGCATGGAAAAAATAAATTACATCAGCATACAAACTTAAATTTTTGGCAACAGGCAAGAACTTTAGAGCAATTTTAAATTAGCATAGTATCAACCTAACTCCATTAAAATTGGATACCAACACATTTTAATTTGAGTATCATTCTGCGTTATCATAAATTTCAGATCCCATACTAACATGTGATGCATTAGCTAATATCTCAGCTTTCTAGTTATGCTTAAGTTAGCATGCAGTCGAGTCAAAACGGTGAAACATTATATTAACAATAGAACAATGGAAGATGGGTAAGGTCTATGAAAGTTCATCAAATCATGTAAAATTATAAGCTTCTGCTTTATACAAGGCTCAGATTAGCTGCAAACATAAGAAAGCAACCTATGTGACTCGGACTCGGGTATAAGTGTCAGATACTTTGTCCAACACAAGTATGTTCATTTCTTTCTAAGTTTCTCCACATAATTGGTAGGTTCTTGGAGATACATATCCCCATACGCATAACCTGATATGAGTTGGAAACAAGTACTTCAAAAAAATGAAAAGTTGAAGCAACAAAGAAGGCAACAACTATGACTCCTCCAGCCATATATCAATGTAGGCAACACAAGGAAAGAATTAGGAGAAAGAAATTCCAACAAACAAGTTTTCCAAACTTACGTATTAAGTACCTATGTTACTTGGACTCAGGTGCAAGTGTTGGGTACAAGTATATGTCTAACACAAATATGTTTAATTTTTCTAAAATTTTTCTATGTACTTGAAGGATCATATCCTCATTTTCATGTCCGAAAACATATAAAAAATGAAGAAACGGAGCATTACTTAACTCGCCACAGTTTCAAACAAAATGTATATCACAATGCAACAATCCACTTCTAATAGGCATAGCCATTTGAAAGAAATGCATAATATTACGGGAATTTGAAGTTCAAATCGGGTCAAAATTACATAAAATTCATGCAACAAGATTAAGTTTCTACTCCAAACTTCACCAAATTACTCATTCATTCCAAATAAATTAAAATATCAGAGAAACTTCAAACAGATACAGAAATACAGCAATAACGTTAATGCTCAATCAAAGTTGTTATATTTTCTCCTTATTTTTAACAATTTGCTTCTTATTTCATAAACATTAGCTTCAAAAGCAAAAGCACAAGAAAATGAAAGAAAACAGATTCATATTAAAGTCTAAATTTTAACAAATTTAGTCTTAGAAAGCAAAAATATAAAGCAACAAAAAAGATTAGAAGACTCACATTTTGAACTGGATCACCACCATTGGGGCCATTGGAGATCTCAATTTCATCTTCTTCTTTAACCTTGTCCCCAAATCTTCTCCTCTCTCTTTTCTCAATTCTGTTTCCTTCTCCAAGTTTAGTCCTCTTCCCCCCTCTCTCCTCACTGTCTTCCCTCTCTTTCCTCTTCTTCTTCGCTTCAATTTCTTCATAGGAACCCTCACGATGCTTCCTATCTCTCGAACCCTCCCTCTCAAGAGATCTCTCGCGCTCGTCGCTGCGTGATGTGGAAGATTTATGATCCGATCGCCGGTGGACGTCACGGCTGTTGTGATAGTGGTGGTCAGAATCCTCACTCTCTTCCCTCTTCTTCTTCACTTCAACTTCTCCATAGGAAGCCTCACGATGCTTCCTATCTCTCGAACCTTCCCTCTCGAAAGATCTCTCGCGCTCGTCACGGCGCGATGCGGAAGATTTATGATCCGATCGCCGGTGGGAGTCGCGGGTGTCGTGGTGTTGGTGATGGTCCGAGTCCTCACTCTCTTCCCTCTCTTTCCTCCTCTTCTTCGCTTCAACTTCTTCATAGGAACCCTCACGATGCTTCCTATCTCTCGAACCCTCCCTCTCAAAAGATCTCTCGCGCTCCTCTAGGCGCGACGCAGAAGATTTATGATCCGATCGACGGTTGGAGTCACGGCTGTTGTGGTGGTGGCGGTCAGAGTCCCGGTGGTGCTTGTCGTCGCGGTCTCGGGACCGTTTGGTTGCGGGTTTATCTTTGTCCATTTCTAGGGTTAGGGATTTTCGGTGAGGGTTTTGTCTCCCTATCTCTCGCGACCTGAGCTTAAATCAAAGAAAATCTTATCTTTGAAGCTAACCGACGTCGTTTAAATAGCCGCTAATCTACTACTTCCATTTGGCATAGACCTGCTTACAGCCTAGGCTATTCGTCTACTTAGTTTGTTTTAGTAAAAAATATTAATATAAAAATATATTTTTTAATTTTTAAAAAAATATAAATAATTTAGATATACTTAATCAATATGAATTTAGATTCAAGCAAAGAATTTAAAAATTTTTTAGGCACCGCAGCTACGCTGATAGCTAGCAGATCAATTGGAAATTTGATTGACATAAACTCTCTAAAAGAAAAGGTGTTTGTTCCGAATCAAGGGAGGCATGCTTTCACCAATAGATGTCCAAAAATAATATTATCTTTAACGTAAATATGCGTGAAATAATGGTAAAATTCAGGTAAATAAAGGAGTTGTTTTAAAATTCGATCATCATATATTTAAGTTTTAAAGTAATGTTCTTCTTTTTCAATCCATTTTTAAATTATATGATTTCTCTTTTTTATCTATATTAATTTATATTATATTAAAAGGATAGACTAAATTGATGTTATGAATTATTATGTCTAACTCAATCAATGAAATTATTTAATTTTTTTAAAAAATTATTAGTAATAATATAAATTTAAAGATAATTAAAACTTTTTATAAAAAATCCTACTAATCATATTTTTTTAAACATAAACTTTTTTTCAACTCTTTATTTTCTCCTTCGTCTATATAATCGATGTATCAAAATCTAATTATTACTTGAATTACGTAATATTAATTCAATTATTCATAATAAAAAATTCAAATTAATGTATTTGTATCTAAGATATATTCATATTTGATATTTGAAATCTAAGTAATATAATGCACTGAACTTCATAATTTTATTTTGTAGTTTCTCTTCAACTTAAAAAAAATAATAAAAAATTAAAACAAATAAAAAAGGCCAACCAGAAGACCATCGAAGTAGTGAGGACCTTATTTCTAAAAAACTAAAATAAAAAACAGTTAATCACCGGGATTTTGATAGGTAAGGTTAAAAAAATAGGAATGGAAGTCGAATCAATCAATGTTTTGTTTTCGTTCAATCAATTAAATCAACCAATTTAATAATTTTTTATATTTAAACATTAATCCAATGTGAAAAAAATACAAAGTATAACGGATTTAATTTTACATATAAAATTTAAAATTTAAATCTCATTAATTAAAAATAAATTTTAAAAAATAAATATATTTAATATATTTTTTATCAATTCAATTGTTTTTTTTATTGTTCGAATTTGTTTACAATTATCTGATTTTTATATTATCTTTAATTGTTATTATTTTTAACTAGCAATTCAAAATATAATATAAAATATTTTTTTATTTTTTTATTATTTTTATATAGTTTTTACAATTTAATTTAAAATATTTTTTATTTTAATTATTTTTTAAGTAATAATTCGAGATTAATTTATAATTCAAGATTTAATATATTTTTTATTTTATGAATTTAACTTTTAATATAAAATATTTTAATCTTTTATTATTTTTAAATAATATTTTTAATATATAAAATTTATATTATATATATAAAATATTTTGGTAGGGAACCAACCCGCCTGTGAATTGCTTCCATAGAGAAGGTGGCTAAAAGATGAAATAAAAATAAAAATAAAAAATACGATTGCTTTATTAATAATTTTAATAATTATTATTTTTTATTTAAAATTATTTTTTCTTTTACCTTCTTTTAATTATTATTAATATTATTATTATTATATTTTTCTTTTTTGAAATTTTCTCAAATGACTTCATTAAAAGAATTCAAGACGAGTACTACGATGCAAGAAACCTGCTGCACGATCATAATTACAACAAGCTGAGCTATGCGAAGTATCCATAGGCCGACAAAGCTTAAATTATTATTTATAATTAATAAAAAATATTTTTATATTTTTATAATTAAATTTAAAAAAAATTAAATAATAATTTAAAATGATCTTACTCAAAATAAAAAAAAAAATCATGTCTAAAATCAGGTTCAAATGAACCGAGCCCGACGATGTCTAGTTTTAAGTTTCCTGTTCAATCTAAGGAAACTGTAACTAAAGTAACAAAACAAGCATTTATTGCAGCAAATACAGTTTAATCAAAGCAAAAGTTAATCATTCAAAAATTTCAAGGCCAGAATTTTAATAGAAGTTGACACTATTAAAGAATAAAAACATGTGAATGGTTCGAGTCCGTAAAACCGGGTTGATTTCAGAAAATGCTGGCTGGGCAATGTCCCCCAGATGAGAACCGAAAGCAGTTTTAGATCCAAGATTATGTCACGTGCTTGCCGAGCTACGTGCGGACTTACCGTGTCAATTTATCTAGAGTCATATTCAAGCCTGATATCGTATGCATGTTGTCAACCCCGAAGTTCTATTTCTTGCATAGAAAGAAATAAGATTCATCGCCAAAGTACCGCCTTTTGGTTACACGAACAGCAGCTTATGAACTGATGCTCGTGCCTCCTACCCGAGAACGAATATACTACCTTTGCTCTACTAATATATGGACTCAACAAACTCGCAGGACATACAACGGAAGGTCCCGGATTGGTAGTTCGAATGGCTTGCACCTCGAAAACCACGTTCGTGAATGTAGGGTTTGCATATACCAACTACGAGGAGCCAAAAAGTTATCATTATTCATCTTCCGTTTTCCGTTTCTGAAAGCTATAGATTCGAGTATTAGAGGGCATAAATCCGATCAACTTCGACTTCCGAATTAGTGAAGTCGGAATGAAGCAAAGAGTTGGATCCACTCCTCCTAGCATTCTTTCCCCTCTTCCTTCGAGTCCTCTTCGATTTCACCACATAATAAGTCATGGTTCCGAGAACACTGGCCATTATCAGACCCCCTACGACTGTAACCAAAATTGCAGCCCACTTATGTTTCCGGCCAACGACTATATAAGATGAGGCCATGAAAGCAACTGAAGTACAGACCGAAGCCAACCACATCAACTTGTTAATCACTTCAACTACCTGTTTCTCGGCTTTCGTTTCGCCTCTAACCAACGTAATTTGAACGACGACGACAGCCAACGAGGTGAAGAGAGCAATTGCGTTGAAAATGAAGAAGATTTTGAAAGAAGAAGAACTTACCACAACAGCAACTCCGCTATTTTGATCTCCTCCTGGCACCGTAAATATAGCTGCGAAAGCAACAGTCGCAAATAGAACAGCTACCACAGTCACCGAATTGGTGGCATTGTTGATTCCTTCTCGATGGAGTTTCCGAAGTTCCTTCGAGATATTATGAACGTTTTTGTTGGTTCTCTTTGTTTGTTCGAGCTGTGTATGGACATCTTTCTTAATTTGCGTCACTGTCTGCCTCAACTCGTCTCTCGGTTGATTCAGTTCTTTAGCTCGGAGAGCACCATTGCGATAAAGGCAGCTCCTTATTTCTGTGGATTCCGCAGAGAGGGGAAGCTCCTCGGCTATGTCAAGGGAGGTTTTATGGTCTCGAGTGAGTGCATTGACATTCGTATCAGGAAGGGACAACAACTCGTTTACGATCTGCAAGGAAAGAGGAAGATTTTCAATAATACGAAAATTTTTAGTATAAAATTGTAAGGAATGTCAATAAATATAGGAAACTGCTGGCTGAGTTACTCAAACTTGGGAGTGAGTGTTAGATAAAAGTATCTAGAGGGTCTTTGAAGGATCATATCACCAATATCCATGTCTAGACATGCGTCGGACACAGATACTTCAAGAAAAACGAAGACCCGGACCTCTATAGCAAGAAACGAAAAGGAAGTGAGCAAATAGTTGTACCTCAGCTCTCTTTTTCCTAGTGGCTACATGTAATGCTGTGTTCCCAGACTTGTCTGGAAGCATCACAATAGCAGCATCTGCGTCGAGAAGCAACTTCACCACCTCAGGGTTCTGTCCTTTAACGGCCATGTGCAATGCTGTTTGTCCTTTCTTGTCGGTTCTTCTCGCCAATTGTGAGTCTTTGCTCAGCAGGGCTTTCACAATGTCTACATGACCCCGTCGAGCAGCTAGATGCAACGCGTTTTTCCCGTTTGATCTCGTGCTCTCTAGCAAGCCACCATCCCTCGATAGCAGCTCATCAACTACTGCCGTATGCCCTTTGGTGGCTGCAGAGATAAGCGGGGTTGCATTCGATGGCCCGAATGTTTTGCATAGACTAGGGTCATGATCTAGCAGAACTTGGACAATACCTGCAAGGAAAGAACCCGGGTGACTTTCAGTCTAGCATCTAAAAGACACATCTGAAATAGGACCGGCAATTCCACTTATGTTACTTTGGACTCAGGTGAGAGTAACAGATACAAGTGTGTGTCCAATACAGGTATGTTCAATTTTTTTAAAGCTTTTCTATGTATTACTCCGACTCTTCATATTGAATATGGATATGAGAATATATCACACCCAAATATATGGAAAAACTCCAAAAAAAAAATTTTTTTGAGCATAACTGTGTTGGATACATACCCGTATCCGATGCTTACTTTAGAATCCAAGAATCATAGGTTAGCGAGATAGATTATATATGAAATTAATCAACGGCGGTCTAACAAAAGTAATCCATTTCTTTTGGCTCAAAATTTTCATCCTCCCTTCTTCCTACATTTTCCGAGCTATCAAACACAGCTTAATCGTCAAAATTATGGGACAGACTTTGACACTCACTCGCACAGCACTGTTACTACACGTCATAATTGCAAGAACCCCAATCAGAACCGGCCAAATATAATTCAAGAACCTGAGTAACCAATTGAAATTGAATAAGTGCACAAGCAAAATCACATAACCAAAGCTCAAGATCATTACCATGGTGCCCTTGGCTCACAGCAATATGCAAGGGATCAAACCCAGATTTATTCTTCTTGGTAGTGGTCTCCTTGTTCGAGTATTTTAACAACTCCTTGACAACATCAAGGTGCCCTTTCTCTGCTGCAGTAAACAAGGCAGTCTCCCCCAACTCATTCACCTCGTTCACCATGCTTGCCTGTATCCCTGAGACCCCCATATTGAAATCTTCCCCACTCACAGTCTTCATCATCTGCGAATCAATGTCAGCCAGAATCTGCTTCACGGCCGCCAAATCACCACGCTGTGCTGCCAAGTGTAGCTCAGTGTCATTATGGCGTCCGGTTACCTGCTTCACGTATTTCTTCTTGAAAGACTGATCGATGCCCTTGCCAGAATTTGATAGTACCAGAGCAGGGGCCATTGCTGTCGACGATGGCGAAGGTGTTGCTGAGGGTTCTCCGGTACCAGAACTCGAACTAGTGAGGCTGCTGGACATCCTGTCAATCCGCTTGCCAGAATTCGATAGGATCAGAGCCGGGGAAGTTGCTACCGAGGAAGGCGATGGTGTTGCAGAGTGTACCGTGATACCAGAACTGCAACTAGTTGGGCTACCGCCCATCCTATCCATACGAATGCCAGAATTCAATAGGATTGCAGCTGGGGCAGTTGCTATCGAGGAAGGTGATGGTGTTGCCGAGTGTTCCGTGATACCGGAACTGCAACTAGTGAAGCTACTGCCCATCCTATCAATACGAATGCTGGAATTTGATAGGATCAGGGCCGAAGCTGTTGCAGTTGAGGATGGTGACAGTTTTGGTGAAGCTTCCATGATCGAATTCCTACTCAGCTCCGGAGTCACCAATCCTTTCTCGGGATCCATCTCTCCAACTAAACAATCAACAATTAATCAGTAATCAAAACAATCATTAAAATAATCAAAATCTCATCATAATCCTTCATAGAAATGATGCAATTCTGCAACTAACCCCCACCATCACCAGAAATTGAAGAAAAATGTCGGTTCTTTCAGCTATTATATAAGAATTAATTACAAAAACAGATTCCACCTTCCAATTTCTTTACCTTAATTCTTAATTTCAAACTAAAACTACCAAAAAAAATTGCAAAAATAAAGAAATCTACTTCCAATCTTTTTTTTTTTTCCTCCTATTTAATTAGGCTCCAATGGATCAAGATATAAAGCTTGATATCTATAACCAAATTCTCTAAGTTCCATAATACTTAGTATTCGTCAGAACAGTCAAATTAAGCTAAGAATTCAATCAAAAACCAAAAAAAAAAAAAAAAATCAACTATTGCCAGCTGAATTAAGCTGATTTGCTATTTTTAAAAAGAACCCATTAATTATTTTGAAGAAAGAATCAATACCTATAATCAAAAAGCGAATCTTTAAGCTAAAGGAACAAATTCTATACAAAAAATGAAAAAAAAAAAAAACATTAAAGTGAATGAAAATTTTAAGATGGGTCAAAGGACAGTCAACAATCTTACCTTCTTGGATTGAAGATGAGGCCATGGGCCAAAGAATAGATTAGCAAAAGATGAGAAAGCAAATTGAGAGAAGTGAACGGAAGATTATTATTTTATAAATGAATAAACAAAAGTAAAGATCAAAGGACAAAAGAACAGAGAAGAATGTTCAAAGAATGGAATTTTTAGGAAAAAAAAGAAAAAAAGAAAAAAGACAGTGGTGGGTGGCTGAGGAAGGTGTTAGGAAATTTCTTTTTTATTTTTTTTATGAAAATATACTTAGCAATTTAGAACGGTATCGGGTAGTGTTTTTAATTTTCATATCTATGTTCGAGCTAGGACCGAACTGTATTAGGATCTATTTAGGAATTCTCGTGATAGAGTTTTGAATTTTTAATTTCAGTGATTAGATTTCGTCATAGATAAATTTAAATATAAAAAAAATTAATAAATTCTTATTAATTCACTATTTTTATTAGGCCTATTAATTTGGAATGAATATCTATATAATAATCCCTAGCTCTTTCTTGTAAGGAGTTATATTTTACCTTAAATTAAGCTTTCTAAGACAAAGATAAAATTCATCTGATATTAAACATAACCTTGAAAATAAATTGAAAACAAAATCTTAAAAGAATATTTTTTTTAATACCATTCTCCAATGCTATGATTTATGCTAATATAAAAAATATCCTTAACATTTAGAGTTTCCTTAATGGGAAAATGAGAATTTAGAATAAAGGTGTTCATGATTGACTATGCTGGTTTCAAAATTTTTTTTCCTTTACCGAGGTTTAGTCTAAAAGTTCATTTCACATTTTTAAATAATATTAAATTTTAAAAAAATTAAGGATTAAATGTAAGAAAAAAAGTCTTTAAGCTAAAATTAAATAATCAGTCTAAGTCTCTATCATTTTACATCAATTAATTACGTCTGAAGGCTTAATTGGAAAAAAATAAATGTTTGAGGACTCAAATTGATGAAAAAAAATGTTTAAGGGCTCAAATGAATAAAACTAAATGCTTGAAAACTAAGCTGATCGCAATAAAATAATAAGGATTTAAATAATTATTTAATTTTAATTTAAGAGTTTTTTTTATACTTAAATCAAAATATTTTTATTTTAATATTTATAATTAAATTTAAATAATAATTTTTAATATTTGAATCTACCGAATCAAACTGTTTACCTAAACCTTAACCCGTATAATTGAGAAGTCATGAAGTCAATTAGCGTGGAAGACTATGGAAAGTTGATAACTATTGTGGAATATTCCAATACCGCAGTTAAGCTAAGACATGGAATTTTGACGCTTCCTTCGTCATTTTTTCCACTTTGTCCGTCACTATCATGACTAATTAAAGGCATGAAGCAACATAATTGAGATTGAGATTCATTAAAAAAAATAATTATGCAAATAATTTTTGTATTATATTATTTTCTAATTAAGTATATAAAAAAATTATAACTTAAATAAATATTTATATTATGATTCTATTAAATATATAATTATTTTAAAATAATAGTATTAAATAAATATTGATGTTGTATTTAGCATTCAATAAGATTGTGACATAGGGCAAAATACCATGTGTCACAATCAATTGAATATTAAAGATCGCAACAGCATTTATTTAATGGTATAAGTAGGAATACCTATTTATTTGACGAAATCATAATATAAGTACTTATTTTGATCAAAATTTTTTCATACTCAATTGAAAAAATTTATATAGTTCAGAGGCCATTGGTGTAATTAATCTAATAAAAAAAAATGCTAATAATTTAAAGGAGCGATCTATTTACATTAGTTAAAACTAAATTAATTTTATATGATTTTATAATTTCATATACAATCAATATTTTAGCAAACAACCAGTAATTTAGCAATATAACTATGATTGTTGTACACATAAATTTTAAATTAATCTGATATCTCTATTATATTAATCCAGAATAGTGTATATTTTGATATATATTTAATAATTAAAAATTTTTACATCGAATAAATAGTTAACATTTTTAATTTATTTAAAACTCGACATGCATATCTATATGAATAAAGCATGAATCATAATGATCGGATTAAACAAATATAAACCATATAAAAATTTTTAAAGTGGGAAAATTAATTTAGTTTTACATTATTATAAGTAGATTCCTTCTCAATAATCTATATTTAATTGAAGTCACGATCAAATAACATTAACCCGATTAAAAAATATATAAAAACCAAATTTATATTATAATAAAAATTAAATAAATATTAAGGGTATTTAAATCTTTTGATTTAAAACAATAATTTTTCACTGAAAAATTACTCGCATTTTAATCACTTTTAATTTTTAAAAAATAATTACTCATTAAAAAAACCAACTTATTATTTTTTAAAATAAAATAATTTTCTTTCAATAATTTCTTTGGTTTTGCCTATGGGCCTGATTTTTCTAGCTCATACTAAGACTAATAGCTTGTGGGCTTCAGGGTTTCAACCAACTACACCAAAGCCTAGCAGTCATTCCTTTGGGCTTTATTCTTTTTACTAAAACATTCCTTCATGTTATGATGTAGCAAGTATATATGTTTATGAGAGGCATGATTTGCTGAGCGTACAGATTGGATTTGATTCTGACAAAATTTTGGATAGGATTGTTTTTTTTAAGATTAAATTTATCTTATTAGTTTATTCTTTTTTTTAATCTTTTAAAATTTATTTATTTATTATTTATGAGCGAATTTTTAATTATTCACGAGCATGTTCAATTTTATATTTATGAATATAATCGCTAAATATTCACGAATAAATAATTTAATTTAAATGGATTGAATTTAAACACATAATTTTAAACTAACCAAAAATTTAAAATGTTTGATGAACACAAGCCGAACACAAGCAATTTTAGAAATAAACAAACAAGCAAAGATGGAAGAGGTTTATTTGTTCAAACTTGACTTTATTTAAAACCCTAATTGTAAAATATGATCCAAGATATAAAACTATGAGTCGAAGGTACAAAGTCCAGGTCATATTCTCCAACATTTTACGGTCTCCTCTTCCTTATATGAATACTTTACTCGAATATCGGCTAATTTCGACACTCCCTTGATTATGTTTTGCACTTTATAGGCCTTTTCCTGCCCTCTCAAATGGTCGTGTATGTGTGTGTCCGCGTCTATATACATATATATATTCATCAATTTTAGCAAATTGGACATTTTAAGTAATAGAAATATTTAAATTTTGGCAAGGAGAAATCAGATGTTACAACATTGACAAGCACAAAGTTTTAAAACTGCAAATTACCAAAATTACTAATCTAGTTTTGGCAGGTAAACAGATAGTGTCATCAATTTTAGCAAATATTGTATGAAAAAATAGGATAGATTGGTCGATTAAATTGTTTTGATTGAAAATTGAAGGTCTGTCCAATTTGATGTTATATTAAGAACAAAAAATTTATTTGAATCACCCTAAAATTGATTCAATCAAAAATTTTGAAAATTTAATTTTTTTTTTTATAAATGATAAATTTTAAATTCATAATTTTATAAAATTATAATAAATATCATACTACTAGTCAAAAATATATATTTTATTTATTTTTTTATTATATTATATATAATATTTTTTAATATTAAAAAAATTTAAGAATTTTGCTTAAATGAATTGGGTAATCCAATTGGATCGAAAATCAAAGTTACAGCTATTTAGCTTCCTGTCCGCCGTTTATGATGAATGCTAGGGTTTCCTTTAAACAGAAAAGTCTGGGGCCTATTTCTTGTAGCTTTTATCATTGTTGGACTTTAGGCCAAAGTTACCAGCAGGCAATCGCTTGTCGGTCTTGTCTTTGATTAATGCTGTCATTGAAACGTTTGTTCGTTCACAATAGAGTTACGGTTGAAAGCTTTAATCATTTTAAGTTAGACCTGTATTTGAATAATTTATTTAAATTTAAATTTAATCAATTTAATTTGATTAAAAAATTAATAAATTAAAATTAATAAATTTTTAACATGAAAATAATTTAAATTTAATTTTAAATTTAATATAATTTAAATTTAAAATAATTTAATAATTAATTAAAAATGATCAAACTCGATAAATTTAATGTTACATTTGATTGCCTTAACCCATTTGTCACAATAGACTTGAAACTAAAATAATTAAAACTTAAAATAATACGAAATCAAAATAATTCAAACTAAAAAATATTTGTAAATTTTAAATTTTAAATTAATTTAATTCAAATTAATTCGATTTAAAATTAATCCGACCCTACCAGTCCATATGTCTATTTTCAGTTGATTGATAATCTGTCTTACGCTTCAAATGACAAAGTTCTTAAGCATTTTAA
>JAQSVH010000011.1:10698168-10708595 GCA_029448705.1 Adansonia digitata | reverse complement strand
AAAAATCTCAGAATCAAAGCTGTAATTTTGTGAAGGTAAAAAGTTGAAGTTTAATTCTCTTCTTCATTTCTGTTTTTTTTTTTTTTCTTATATTTTGTTTTAGTAACATTTGGATTTCAGTGTGAAAATTTGTGGACTTCAGTCAAATCCTTTAAATTTTCTTCTTCTTTTTTTAACCTTTTAAAGGTTGTTGTAGTTATGATCTGCTGCTTATTTTGATCTTTAATTCCCTTTTTTTTTTTTTTTTTACTGTGATCATGAATTTTGAAAAAATGGGGGTACTGGAAATGATAATCCAAGTCATTGCATGCATTTTTTTTAGTAATTTTAACTTTCCGATTCCTGTTTGGTTCTAGGGAAAATATCGTTTTGTTATATACCGCAATGCAACTTTTTTTTTAAAAAAAAAAAATATTTAGTAGTAATATCTGCTGCTTATTCCTGCTTTTTTTTCTTTCTTTTTTACCGTGATCATGAATGTCGAAAAAATAAGCCACTGAAAATGATAGTCCAAGTCATTCCATGCATTTATTTTTAGTAATTTTAACTTTCAGGATATGTTTGGTTCTAGGGAAAAGTAGGTGAAGAAGAAAGGAAAATACTTTGTTGGTTATATACTGCAATACAAACTTTTTTTTTTGGCTTGTAATTTTGTTTTCAGCTCTGTTTAATGATAGAAAATGGGGAAAAATTGATTGAAAATTAGAAAATAACTAACATGCAATACTAATTCTAACTATTCAGAGGTAAAATCAAAATCCTATTATTTGTATTTGCTGGCAAAGGCAATGAACAATTTGTACCTGAACTGTTTAATGTTTTTTTAATTTTTTTTTTTTTGGGGTTTATTTATTTTTTCTTTTCCTTTCATTTTCTTGGTAACCAAACATGGCATTGGGGTTCCCACTTATGTTACCGAGACTTGGATGTGAATATCAGATACGAGCATAGTCCGACATAGGTATGTTCAAGTCAATTCTTTTTAAGTTTTTCATGTATTTTGAGGTCCTTGAAGTCTCATATCCTTGTACCAATATCCGGAAATGTGACGGATACGAGTGTTAGACATGCGTACTTCAAGAAAATTAAAGAGTTGAAGCAACATAGGTTCTCATGAACAAAAACCATCAACAATTTCTTCATTTTCTAAAATTATGTTTGTGTCTGATTGTACCTTGCTTTAGTTTGGCTGATACTATTTGTTAAAATGGTGATATAATTAGTCGTATTCTGCTCCATTGAAGTTTTATATGCTATTGAATTAATGAAATATCTCTATTTTTTCATATTATCAATTAGATAATGTACATTCAGTGCATGGTTTCCGTTTGAAGGAGAAATTCCTTTAAAATTTTCTAATTTAATTGGCTTATTAATTGTTCAAACCTATAAGTAAGCATGTAGTTTTCAATTCGGTGTAGTTTGATGTTTTGTTTTGTTGTTACCATTTAGGTTTCCTTGAGAATGAATATCAGCCTGGAAGATCATTCAGAAATAAGTGAATCTGCAACGGAAGAGTATGAAAAACTAAAGAATGGGAACTACAATGTCAAAGTTTTGGACGGAACTTATACTTGCCCCTATTGTCCCAAGAAGAAAAAGCAAAATTATCTATATAAGGATCTCCTTCAGCACGCTGCTGGTGTCGGACATAGTATTTCAGCAAAAAGAAGCTTGAGAGTGAAAGCCAATCACCTAGCTTTGGCGAAGTATTTAGAGAAAGATCTTATGCCTGTGGTTAGTTCATTGAAACCTGCAGCTCAAGAGGATCCTCCTAGTGGTTGTGACCATGATGAGAAGATTGTTTGGCCTTGGACCGGAATTGTGGTTAATATTCCAACTCAAAGGTCAGAGGATGGGCGATCAGTAGGAGAAAGTGGATCCAAGTTGAGAGATGAGTTGATTGGGAGAGGGTTCAACCCCATAAGAGTTCACCCACTTTGGAATTACCGCGGTCATTCAGGGACTGCTGTTGTGGAATTTCATAAGGACTGGCCAGGGCTACATAATGCCTTGTCATTCGAGAAGGCTTATGAGGCAGATCATCGAGGGAAAAAGGACTGGGGTGCTAATAATGATGTTAAGCTCGGTCTTTATGCTTGGGTTGCCCGTGCTGATGACTACAAGTCAAGTAGTATTATCGGGGAATATTTACGCAAGACTGGTGACCTTAAGACCATTTCTGAGCTCATGGAGGAAGAAACCAGGAAACAAGATAGACTTGTGTCAAATTTGACAAATATCATCGAGACTAAAAACAAACACATAAAAGAGATGGAAGCAATATGTTCCGAAACTTCCAAGTCCCTTGAGGTTTTAATGGAAGAAAAGGAAAACCTTCTTCAAGCTTATAATGAAGGTGTATTTTATCTATTCATCTGTTGGTTTTATTCTGTTTTTGATTGTTTGGTTTCTTTTTCTGACGGTAGCTTAGTTCCCACTTTCGAGTCCGTTACATGTCATTACTGTTTTTTTTACAACACTGCAGAGTTCCATTAACTTCTATGTTAGACTGTGTTTTCTGGTGCTGCTGTTGTCTGTATCAACTAGTGTTGCTTCTGTTACAGAGATTAAAAAGATTCAACTAAGTGCAAGGGAACACTTCCAGAGGATTTTTAACGACCATGAAAAACTGAAATCACAGCTGGAATCTCATAAAAAAGAACTGGAGTTGCGTGGAGTCGAACTCGAGAAGCGTGAGGCACTGAATGAAAGTGAAAGAAAGAAGTTGACTGAGGAGCTTGAAGAGGTGCTATATGCTTCATTCTTGATTTTCAGTTTTGTTTGTTCATCCCTTAAGTTTTTATATTAAAGTGTTTTTTGGTTATACTGTTGTCTCGTAGTCAGGTCATATGATTATGACCGCTTTGGAATTGATGACATCGGAACTCATGGTAATGGTGTAGAGTTTTCGCTTTTGCAACAATCGATATGCTGAAATCGACTTCATTGTTCCTTATTGGCTGCCTTGATTCATCTACCGGATATGGTGGATATAGTTGCTGTGATGGTCCTATAATTTGGAGTTTCCAACTTCAATTTTCTTTCTCTTGAATATAAATGTAATTCATATATTCCTAAGCTAAACATAGGCTATGTTTCTCAGATTTGAGTATGAGTGTAAGACACAGGTATGTTCAACTTTTAAGGTTTTCCATGAATTTGGAAGGGCATTGAAGGATCATATCCCCATACCATGTCCGAAAATGTGTTGGACACGAGTGTCGGATATAGGTACTTAAAAGAAAAATGAAGAGTCAGAATAACATAGAACATAGGTGACTACTTTGCAAGCCACAAATCTACAGTTCATGATTTCCTACCATTATTTGTTTTATCGTAAAGACATAGCAATAAAAAAAAAAACAACGAACAACTTTGTTTGCTCGTGCAGCATCAGATGATGTGTTTTGCTTTAATTGTATGCTTGGGAATGTGGTCAAAGAGTCATCGGAAATCTAAAACTGATGTATTTCTTCTTCCAGAATGCTGTTCAAAATAGTGCATTACAATTGGCTGCTTTGGAGCAAAAAAGGGCTGATGACAATGTAATGAAATTGGCCGAAGATCAGAAGGTGTGTTTGTCGTTCGTGCCTTTTCGTTAATACCGCAATACTTCCTTGTCGGTTTTAGAATGCTTAGAATTGATGATATGACTGGGTTATCAATTATCCAGAGGCAAAAGGAGGAACTTCACAGTCGGATAATTCAACTTGAGAAACAATTAGATCAAAAACAGGCATTAGAACTCGAAATCGAGCAACTGAGAGGGTCGTTGAACGTAATTAGGCACATGGGAGACGAAGATGATATAGAAGTTCTGAAAAAGATAGAGGCAAGTCTTAAAGAGTTGAGAGAAAAGGAAGGAGAGCTTGAAGACCTAGAAGCATTGAACCAAACTCTTATCGTAAGCGAACGGAAGAGCAATGACGAATTGCAGGAAGCTCGTAAAGAATTGATTAATGTGAGTTTTTTTATTCTTTTTCAATTTTTAAATTGCGTACTCTGTGACACTTGAATTTTACTGCATGAACCCAGTAGGTCTTTAGAACTCCCACATTATGAGTTAATAATTGTAGATTTTAGTAAGCCGATGTCCTTCATTTGAATGTCTACTAATTTGCATATATTTTTCGGGTGATGGATATTGGAATTATGGTTTGTGTCTATGCTAATTGGACTTGGGTGTGAGTGTCAGATATGGATATATGTCTGACACTGGTATGTTCAATTTTTTCTAAGTTTTTTGATGTATTTTGAGGGTACTTGGAGGGTCATTTCCCCATAAACCCATGCCTAGAATGTATCGGACACGGGTTTTTCAAGAAAATGAAGAGTCAGAGCAACATAGGTTTGTGTTAAATTATAGCATAAGCTTGTTTACTCGTGAATTATTTGATGGTATTGCAAAAAACAGAAATAAGCCAAAGGAATTATGTTCAACGGATAGTAATGCAGATAATTCTGTTTCAGCCTTGAAGCTTCTCTTGCTAGTCGCTAGGCACTAATTCATTTACTTTGTAGGGATTAAAAGAAATATCCAGTCGTGCGAATATCAGCGTCAAGAGAATGGGAGAACTTGACGGTAAACCGTTCCTCGAAGCAATGAAGAGAAGGTATAATGAGGAACTAGCGGAGGAGAGAGCTTCAGAACTGTGCTCATTGTGGGAGGAATATTTGAAGGATCCAGACTGGCATCCTTTTAAACGCATTAAACTCGAGAGAGAAGAAGAATATCAGGTCTTTATTGCATGACTCTCATTAAATTTGTGTTTCAATCCTCCCCCTTCTTCCCCTTTCTCAATTTTAGCACTGTTATTAGATAGATGTCATATATATATATATATATATATCCTGCTTCTTTGATCCTAGGTATGGATCCTTTGTAGAACATGACTAGGTATACGATTGTGAGAGTGCGATTACTTTGTGTTAGTTCTGAAGTGCATTACTCTCTTCTGCCTCTACTGTAAAAATCTATGTTACTCGGACTAAGATGGTATGTTTGATTTTCCTAAAGTTTTTCCATATATTTGGAGGGTCATATCTTCATATGCATGCCCTAATATATGTCATACATGGTTACTTGAAGGAAAATAAAGAATTGGAGCAGCATAGGTGAAAAACATGTATGATATTATATTTCTGCGAAAGCCTTCCTCCAATAAAACCTTTCATGATCGTAATTCTTTCTGGAATAACTGCCGTTGCTGTTTAATTATATATATATATATATATGTTCTTGGCATGTTCCAATGACATACTTCAAGATTGACCAATCTTTCTTGCACTCGTCTTCTATGTTACTCGAACTCAGGTGTGAGTGTCGGATATACGTATGTATGTTAAATTTTTTTCCAAGTTTTTCCATATATTTGGAGGGTCATATCCCTATATCTATGTCCAAATATACATCAGATATAGGTGTTGAACTCTCCTACTTAAAAAAAAAAAAAAAAAAGAAAAGTCGGAGCAACATAGCTCACCTTTAGGCGATAATTATTATTATCTTTGCTCGTTGTTGGCTTGATAGATGGCTGGCTCTCTACGTATGTAAGTAAGCATTCTGTTAGTTGGATTATCTGAATTCTGCTCTCGATGTCGAATCTTCAAGATAATAAATTTCGAGTTCCCAATTGTTCCTGGAGTTTTTTGGAAACTTATCAATATGTTTTTCTCCTGAAACGCATCTGGCTTGTTCCTTGTTCCGTTGCTTCACTTTCAGTATGAAATGATTTGCTAAAAGTTCGATAATGCTTGTTCAGGAAGTGATCGATGACGAAGATGAAAAGTTGCGAGATTTGAAGGACGAGATGGGTAACGAAGTGTATAACTCGGTCACTTCTGCAATAAAGGAAATAAACGAATACAATCCAAGTGGAAGGTATGTAATTTCGGAGCTATGGAATTACGGAGAAGGAAGAAAGGCAAGCCTGAAAGAGGGGGTCGTATTTTTACTGACTCTGTGGAATGCTGCTAAACGCAAACGAGGAACGATCTGAAGGATGCTAAATCTATTTTTCAGGTAGTTGTTGAAAAGATTGAAATTTTCTTATTAATTCTTGATCCTTGAGATGTTTGTCCGAAGATGAATCACTGATCATTTTTTCTTTGTTTTTATCACAGGAAGTGATTTTTTCCAACTGCCTATAAAGGTGTCCTTGAAAAATCGAAGAATGAATCTACCGGGATATCAAGTTAGTATTGTTTATTTTCTACATCATTGAATTCCATGTTAAGAAGTTTTCAGCTCCGAGGGTTACAAATACCTTACTGGGAAGAAACTGCATTCATGTTTAACATGTAGAGTTCAAGCTCATGGATGTCTCATCGTAATTGATGCTAATGTAAGAACTGTTGACTTCATGTAGGCTTCTGCTTAGGCTATGTTCCGGTAATCAAACGTTTTCGATTCCATCGAAGCCATGGTTCCATTTGAACGTTTTCGAGTCCATCAAAGCCATGGTTGTAGGTTAATGAAATCTTTCTATATTGCATGAAGTTGTTTGACCTCGAAGATTTTCATGGATGCATTTATGGATTAACTCCTCTTAAATAAATAATAATAATAATACCATGATTTTAACTCCTCTGAAATAATAATCATGTAAAAATTAAATTATAAATTTAAAAAATAAAATTAACAATTTTAATATGAATAAGTCAATTTAAATTTAATATTAATATATACGATCAAAATTTTTCAGAACTTTCAGGGATCTTGCTGATGGCTGTTTTCATCTCAAATTTACTAATCCAGGATTGGACTATATTTCATAAAGTAAGGTCATTGGATTGTACTTTCGTAAAGTAAGGTTATCTTTCTTTGAGTGATGTCCTTTTTCCGAAAGATAAAGAACTGTAAAAGCAATTAGGCTCTCAAAGCATGGCAATATTTTGTAAAATTGAACAATATTTACATCAAAACTATTTTTCTCAGGGTAATGGAAACCAAAGTCATGCAAGCTTTGGAAACCATAGTTTATGTCACTATATCTAGCAAAGATATACTGTAGGTGTAAATTTAATTAAGATTTAAGAACTACCCATAAACCCCACCATTTCAAAATAACACATCAAGCTGTTCCATCAGACAGGTCCATAGACTGGTTATCTATATGATTCGGTAGGTTCGATTCGTACGAATTGAACTTTAATTAAGATTTTTATAAATTTAAAATGATGAAATCAAACATAAATTAATATTTTAATAATTATTATTTAAATTTAATTATAAAAATATATTGATATTAAAAATAATATTTATTATTATAAAAAATAAAATAAAATTTTAAATCAATGTAATTTAAATTTAAACAAAAAAATTTAAAAATTTAAACGATCTAATTTGCAAGCTTCAACAACATTTGCACGTATTGAAGTACACCGACCTTTATGTTCCAAAAAGGAAAAAGTAAACCTATATTTAGTATCTAGAAAAACCACATAAATAATTTAGGATTAGAGGCTGAGTTGGTCCAAAGGAACAGCATAGGTTTAGATTTTAGAATTAACTTTTATAGGTTAAGACTTTAGACTCTTCGTCCGAAAAATAATGGAATTTTCTTGTTTCTCCTCCTTTTCTTTGTAGCCTTTGAGGTGTAGGTGGCTGATGAAAAATTAATACGAAAGGAAATTAAACGAGTAATTTTGCCATTATATTATGGATTAAAACTGTTTGAGGGTCAGGTATGGGCTAAATCTAGACAGAGTTTTTCGTATTTTGGGTCAAGTCTACCTTAATTATCATTTATTAATAAAAAATATTTTTATTTAATTTTAATTTTAAAAATATATAAATATTAAATATAAAAATAATATTTTAATATTATTACGAGCATTGAAATAAGCTTGCAGGTCAGTCAAAGTTCAACCTAACCAAAACCCGAATTAAAAAATACAAAACATACCAGCAACAATCTAATTTAATTCATGAATAAATTTATTATAAATTAATTTTGAATTTTATTATTGTATTTTAATTGAGTTGTATTTAACGACCAGACCAAAAAAATATATATATGTTGGCTAACCCGGCCGCTGGTAAATGATAATGATTGAAGTATCTAATTAAACGAAATTATATACCAATTAAGGAACAATCAAAAGATGATTACGATGTTAATGGTAATTCAATCTCTAATGTCCGTACTTCACATGCCATTAAATAAATCCAAACTCTTTAATTGCATAAAATTAAATTTCAAATAAACTTTTTATTTTTTGAGAAACATAATGAGTTTGCATAGTTGTTTGGCACTTGGTGAATTGGTTATGTAGAACATAAAAATAAAGATAAAAAAGTATCGGTATTTGAGTTTCGAGACATATTTTAATACTTAAATTAGTGAAAATTTAAAGAATTATCTAGATAAATAAAAGAAATGAGCAAGTGGAATATTTTAAATTTTAGAGTTATGAAAGATTTGCTCGGAGTAGCATTTATCTATCCTTTTATACTCAATTTATGCGTAATTATGAAACACAAAAAGAATCATTCGAGTACCAGTGTTTGAGTTTCGAGACATATTCATATACTTAAATTAGTGAAATTTTAAAGTATTATCCAAATAATGTGAAGAAATGAGGAGATGGAATTATTTAAATGTTAAAGAGTTTTGAAAGATTTGCTCCGATTAGCATTTACCTCTATTTTATACCTGATTTATGCATAATTATGAATTCAACGGTTGTGTATTATAAGAAAGTAAGAGGTGTTTGTCGAGTAGAACTCTAGATACTATTGGATATAACAAAACTAAACTAATAACGATACAAGTTTATATTTAATGTATTGATCGTATATAAATTTATATACTATTAATAAATTACGCAATGTCATTTATTAATATTTTAAATATAAATATAGATAATTTTAATTTTAATAAGATGATATCATTTGATATATTGATAGTGTATAGATTCAATGCATCAAAATTTTGACATGGAAACAACTGTCATACAAAATACAACCAACAAGCAAAAATTAGGATGCAATCTCCAACAACAAGAACATGATTAATCAATAATTAATAACTTAAAGAAAATTAAATTGAAGGATTAAAATTCTTCAAATTACAATTCTTCAAATAATCAAGAACTTATGATATATATATATTTTTTTTTAGTATGCAAAAATAATAGTCTTCAAGAAAATTCGTACCTCAAATTAAGACACAAACAAGAAGATAATTGATTGAAAATGTGAAAAAGCACCATAAGCTAATGGATCCTTGGTTGATTTGGTGGTTGCAAGTAGAGAAATGTTTAAAAGATAAATAAAATGGACCACCATGGTCCATAATCTTTGTCAAAGGTCAACATGGATCAAATTTACATTGGAAGATTGGATTAAATCTATGATTTTTCTATGATTGGATCAATAGTTATTAACTTAAAGAAAATTAAAGTTGAAGGACTAAAATTCTTCAAATTATTTATAAAAAATTAAATTAATATTTTTAATATAATGATCTATAATATAATTTCACCAACATCACGTTAGCAAGTATATAAATTAAAAATCTTTAAATTATATTGTAAGGAGATTAAATTCTAATTTTGCACAAATAAAGGGTCAATAGCATAAATTCACCAAAATTAAAACCCTTAACTAGATTTGATAAGTTTAGACATGATATGATCATATGATATTAGAAATATAACTAAAAATCACATAAAAATGACATTAATATATATAGGTATCAAAATTTATACAATATAAATTATTAACATGTTAAAATTTATATAACTACATAATACCTTAAACATGATTAATATATATGAAAATACACAAGTATAATAAAAATATAAGAATTATCAAATTTATCGTTAGCCCTTTTTCTCCCATATATTAACATTTATATTAATTAAGAAAATAAAATTGATTGTGGGGTCTTGCTTGCAGAATGTAAACACGATTGAGATTTTCTTTAAAGAATTAAATTCAAAAGAAACACTTTTTTTTTTTTTTTGGGTGACTTTGAGTATGAAAGCTTACCCAATTTTTTTGTTTTCTTTTGTTCACTTCTCCTTTTCCCATTTGTTTAAACAAAACTATTATATAATGCCTGCATTTAAGTATTGAAAAGCATCAATCTACGTTGATTTTTTATCTGATAAATTATGTATTTATATTTGTATTTGTATTTTATTTTCATATTTTTTGAAGAATAAAATTATTAAATGTATCAAATTTTAAACACGAACAATATATATTAAACCTATATTATTATCATGTTTAAATATGTGGTGTCATGTTTATTATATTGTTTTGTGTTTATTAAACATGTTATGTTCGTATCATGTTTTCATATCGTATCCAAATTTACTAGGCTTAGTTTTTATCTTCATTAAATTTGTAAAATACGGTATTTATATCATGATTTTTTTTAATTTTGAAAGAATAATTAAAAAACTTTAACTTT
>JAQSVH010000011.1:10683201-10694413 GCA_029448705.1 Adansonia digitata | reverse complement strand
ATTTATTATACTTTTTAAAATATATTTACTTTACATCAATATTATTATATTATATAATTAAATTTAAATAAAAATATTTTTTTATTATTAAATCATAATTTAATTCGTTTTTATAATTATTTTGTCTAATATTTGATTAGACTTGAGCCAAGTCTATTAAAGTAATAATTTATCTAGCCTTTGAGCATTAATTGAAGTTTTCAATTTTACATTTACGTAAAGCAAAAATTTAAAGAATAAGCTGAAATTTTCAAAATTAAAATTTACAAAGTAAAGATTAGTCAAAACCCAACGTTTACTTCAAAGTACCACCAATAAGCGACAATCTTAGATTTAGTTTTTATTTGGTGAAGGGTGAACTTGTTAATGGGATTGTGGAGTTCTGTTTGATTTGATTTAAAAAAAAAATTTAAAAGTATTTATAGTGAAATTAATTTAAATTAAATTTGACCGATTTGAATCGATGCGATTTATTAATTTTTTAAATTTTAAAAATCTTTTTATAGTATTTTAAATTTTTCATTAATTTAAAAATAAAATATTTATTTTTATATTATAAAAATAAAATTAATTAAAAATAAAATTTAACTCGATTAAAACAATTATAATTTTTTAATTTATGAATGAAAAATGAACCATAAAAAATACTTAATTACTATTGAACCAAATATTATAATTTGAACCGATTTTTAATTTTTTTGAATTTTGCAAAACCCAAGGAACAAGATCCGAGGAAGTAAATACAAGAAGAGTTGGCTTCGAATCAGCATAGAATATAAATTGGACTAGGAAACAATAATAAAATTCAAAATTATAATGATTGCAATAATTTAAGCAAGACAATTTTTTTCTTAAAACGTGTGCTACATTATTTTTTTATTTAAATTTAATTACATGTATTAATATAAATATTATTTTTTAAATATTATTTTTAATAATATATGTATTTTTAAAATGATTTAGACATAATCTTATCTAAATCTAAATAAAAATTTTAAATTGTGATTCAACTTATAAAAATCTTTAATTATTAGTAATTCTTTAATATATATGTATAAAATAATCATTTGAACTTCATGATGAGTCTACCAATAAAAGTTTGTCATTATAGTAAAAGTAAGAAAACAACATGAATGAATTCAATTCATCCTCAACAATAGTCCAGTTTTTCTATTCTTTTCTTAATTTAAAAAGGATTTTGGTAAGATTTTTTTTATCAATCAAAATTTGATTTTTTTATAAACTTTTTAAAATTATAATTTTTGAAAAATTAAATTAATGTGATGAGAAAGCACATCAAAAAATGTATTTTTAAAATATTTTTTTAAAAAAATTAATTTTTATTAAAATTATCAATATTTAAATAATATTTGTTATTATAGTTGATAATTAAAATTAATAGTTTAATATTCTTTTAATTTGTAATTGACTAAATTAAATTCAAACTTAAAATATTCTAAAATAATTTTAAATAAAAAGTTAAATTGTATCATACATTCCAAAATTAGGATAAATAACGGGTACATTTAATTTTTTATGTTTTTTATATATTTAAAAAATTATATTTATATTTTTATATAAATATTAAATATTAAATATTTTTAAAAATAAAAAAATCTGAATAATATGATTGAAATAAAGAAATAAAATTGCTATTCCTCGACTATATAAGGAACCAAAGCGACTGCAAAACTCAAACACTCACACCCCAAGTACTTCCACTTACTAAACAAAACTTAAATCTCAATAAAAGAAGAATCAATGTCATCTTTCCATTTTCTTCTTCACTTAACGGTTTTCCTTCTTCTTTTCCATCAAAACTTTTCTTTTCCTGCCAGACAAGCACTCCTTTTACCTCTCAAAAAGACCCTCGGTCGACCCCCACTTACCTTTGCCCGTAACTCTAAACTTTCCTCCTCCGCCGTCGCTGTCGCCGCCGCCAACGCCACCACCAACAAGCTTGGCTTCCACCATAACGTTACTTTGACAGTTTCTTTATCCGTTGGCTCGCCGCCGCAGAATGTTACTATGGTCCTTGACACCGGGAGTGAACTCTCATGGCTTCACTGTAAAAATGCTCAGAACTTAAATTCCATTTTTACCCCTCAAATTTCCAAGTCTTACAAACCAGTCCCTTGCTCTTCATCGGTTTGCAAAACACGAACCCGAGACTTACCCATACCCGCTTCCTGCGATCCGAATAATACGCTATGCCACGTGGCTGTCTCCTATGCTGACGCTTACTCGATTGAAGGAAATCTCGCGTGTGAGGATTTCGTAATCGGATCTTCAACCCGACCCGGGTTTTTGTTCGGGTGTGTGGACTCGGATTTTAGCTCGAATTCAGAGGAAGATTCAAGAACGACAGGGTTAATGGGCATGAACCGTGGATCCTTATCCTTTGTGAGTCAAATGGGTTTTTCGAAATTCTCATATTGCATATCGGGTTTTGACTCGTCTGGTGTTTTACTTTTCGGAGAAGCGAGATTCTCGTGGCTTAAACCCTTAAATTATACTCCTTTGATTAAAATATCTGACCCGTTACCGTATTTTGATCGGGTCGCATATACAGTCCAATTAGAGGGTATTAAAGTTGGAAATAAAATGTTGGACCTACCAAGATCCACTTTTTTACCTGATCACACGGGCGCGGGTCAAACAATGGTTGACTCAGGCACCCAGTTTACATTTTTAATGGGTCCAGTTTATACAGCGTTAAGAAGCGAGTTTTTGCAACAGACGAACGGAGTTTTACGAGTTTTTGAGGATCCAAAATTTGTTTTCCAAGGAGCCATGGATTTGTGTTATCAAGTTAGCGGGTCATCTGAGATGAGTTTTTTGAATTTACCAGGAGTTAGTTTGATGTTTCAAGGGGCCGAGATGACAGTATCGGGCAAGAGATTATTATATCAGGTACCCGAGATGAATAAGGAGAATGATTCGGTGTATTGCTTCACATTTGGGAACGCTGATCTGCTAGGGATTGAGGCGTTTGTGATTGGCCATCATCATCAACAAAACCTGTGGATGGAATTTGATTTGGTGAAATCAAGGGTTGGATTTGCAGAGATCAGGTGTGATCTTGCTGGTCAAAGTCTAGGGATGGGCCTCTAAACAAAAACTCGTATAAAGATTTAAACAGATTTATTTTCAATTACGTCAAATTTATCGTGGTTTCGAATATAATGAATGTTATTAAAGTTATATTGCAGCAAATGATAATCATAAATATCAACGATGAAAAAAATTTAAAATTACAAAATAACAATAGTAATACGGTATTATTACCGTTATTTACAACTTTGACCTGGCTAAAGTTGTCAGTGAAAGAGATTTTTAGGGTTTATAATAGACCTAGCAATTCATATAGTCATATTATTATTTTATTGTATCACAATCATTTTCAGATATTTATATTTTTATCAATTTTGATATGTTAATAATTAATATTATATAAATTTTAAAAATATAATTATATTTTATTATATCATTTTTAATAATTATATATATATCATTTATAAAATTGGCAGCTGTAATTTATAGTGGAGCCACATCGTCCAACCATGGCCCAACCTTTTGATATAGATGCACCATTGATCGGACAATGGATGGTCTTCATCGAAAAAACTGGGAATTTTTTAATAATAATAATAATAATAATAACAAGGGTATACTTAAAAATAAAAAAAAATAAAAAGCTTGAAGTTCTAGTTTAAATTACTTTAATTGCTTTGGGTTTAAAAAATTTTACTTACTCTCTTATGATTTTATTTCATAAAAAATATGTTTAATGCCATTTAAAATATACTTAAAATATTTATCTTTTTTTAAAATGAAAAATTGTTAAGGTTTTCGAAGATAAAATCAAAATTTTATACAAATTTTAAACATCATTAAACATATTTTCGACAAAATAAAATCACGAGAAAGTAAGTAACAATATTCAAGGAACAAGTGAATTAAGTGATTTGCACTACAATCACATGATTTCCTTTTTTAAAAAAAATTACCCAAAAAATAATAAATATAAATATTTTTTATTTTGATATTTTGAATCTATGTTGAATTTTAGGTGTGAGCATAGGGAAAGGAGAATCAAAATCAATCATTGATTTGATTTGAAATTTGTGTCTTTTGTCATTTTTGGTTTTTTCTTCTAGTAATATGTTTAGGTCAACATTGTTAGATCTGGTAATTTTTTAAATATGTATGTTATGTTTTATATTTTTTTTCATGGATTGTATGAATATAAATATAAATAATTTAATAAATATTTTAAAATCTTAAATACGAATATGATAAGACTTGTTCATAGTGTTGTAGTCCATTCAATCAAACACATCAGATTCATATTGAGCTGAATCTAGATAAGGATGTTTACAATCTGGCTTGGCTTAGCTCGACTCAAATTACTGCTTTAAATAAAAATAAATTTAATTATAAATATTAATATAAAAATAAATTTTTAAAATATTATTTTGAATAATAATATACGCTTTGGGTCAATCCAAACATAGTGCAACTCAAGCATAGGTAGGGAAGAAAAAAATTGGATCTATGAACACCTCTAAATATGATAATGTATTAAATATATTTTGTTAATCATATTTAATTATATCGTATTTATTAAACTATTTTATATTTATTAAGCATGTAGTATTGACAAATTTTAAGTTTGTATATTCAGATTTTTAATTGAGGTATATCATAAACCAAGTGATGTATATAAATATATAAATAATTTTATTTTATTTTTTTTCATTTTATGACATCATAAAAGGCCAATTTCATTTGTTGGTCAGAAAAAAGTTTGGTATATAGCTAAAGTTGTAGTAAGAAACATGTTTTTAAAAATAAATTTTACTTAATCATAGCTCTTGGGTTGTTTTTTTTTTTTTTTTTCTTCTTTGGTGAAGTCTAGTATTTACTACTTTCAAGTTAGGGAAATTGCACTTATTTGTATTAAAATGAAGGCAAAATAATGACAAGTGATTTATCAAAAAAATAATAAAAATAAATTATATTTGATAAATAAGTATTTTTTCTTTTTTTGGGTAAACGTGTAATTATGAAAATTTTAATTATTAGCATGTGTAATAAAAATATTGAAGTAATAAAATATCGTTCTAAAAATATAAATTTTTTTACTTTTATTTTCTTTTATTTTTTTTTATCTGTTGATGCAAGGATCTTCGACTTTCGCCTTTTTTTTGTTGGTTGGCAAGAGCTAAAGCGGCGAGATATTCGATCTCTCTGTCCCTTGTCAAATCAACAATGACAAGGGTCGATTTGATTCTTGTCGATTATCATAATAAATAAGATTAACATAACATATTTATTATACATCATTTTTGTGTTTAAGATTTCAACACATCTAAATTTGTATTAGGTTTACATTTATTATATTGATGACATAAGAAAAAAAAAAAACATGAGACGTAATACACATGCATAAATTTTCAAATCTATCAATCTTTATCGAGATTAATTGGTCCTTGACCGGTGAGAGAGAAAGAGTAAGAAAAATAACAAAAACGAAAATTTGTTTTGGTAATAAAAGACTTTGTTATTGAAACTGTTCATAAGTCTAGTCTCGATCTAAAAATTTTTTTTTTTTTACTCACATCCAAATTGAATTAAACTAAATCGAACCGATTTGAGCTATCGATTACTTAATAAGACTTAATCCAATATAAGCAAAAGATTATTCACTCTTGAGTAAGTTTATTTCTTAAGTGAAGTATATAATTTAATTCTTTACATTTGAATAATATTATTAATAAATAATAAAATAATTGTATTTATTCAACGCCATTTCAAGAAAGCACGTGGACATCTATGAACGAGGTTTTAAGTATTAAGTAAAAATTAGATATGATAATTCTTATATTTATGTCGGGTATTTTATATGTCACACACATGCTAACTTATTATATATTTATATAAATTTTAATAAGTTATATTATATAAATTTTGATATGTTTTAATTCATATTATATTTTCATTATTTTTATCATATCATGTAGATTTTCTTGTATCATGTAGTCACGTAATGGGTTGGGCTCCTTTTCATTATTTTTTTATCCATTACCATCCAATAAAATCTTAATCACTATTCATAAATTTAACTTTGATTTTGATTTAATAATTTATTAGTAGGTCATATAGATATAAATGGTATTGATAAATGTATTAGAAAAAATATTAACTAAAAAAGTAATAGATGAAAACCCAACTCTTATGTAACATATCCAAAATTATATAAATTTATTAGATAATTTTATTTTGAGAGGGATTTTTATTTATGAGTTTTGCTAGCGAGTGTCTTAAAATATTTTTAACATAATTTAATATATTATTTATAATAATAATAGTAATAATAATAATAATAATAATAATAATATTGTATTAAATACAGTAATTGATAATTTTATTTATTATTTTCGGTGCATAGAACAAAGATATTACTATATATAATAACTTTAAATAATTTCCTTAAGAGTACTTCTTAACAAAATTCTTATATAAATAATTTTTTATTTAAATTTTTTAGGAAACGATAAACAACTTAAATTGAATTAGATTCAAGATACGATTTTTTTTAATTTGAATCGGTTCAATTTTTCTATTTATATTGTTTCTTTGTGCAGAATGGGTTGTATAAAAGGTATAATTTTGTAATTTTGGAGTTTGCTTGGAGCAAGTTAATTTTGAAGACCTTACCTGCAATTTAACTCGATTTTTTTGTATACAAGAAGCCATAGCTTGAGACAAAAAAAATTACGACTACTAAAATTCAAATTTCAAACTTATTGAATACGTTGTGCTCTTGTTTTCGTATCGTATCTAAAATTACTAAATTTATATCTACCCCGTTAACTTATTTTTTGAAGGATTTTATCTTTTAATGGCCAATGGTTGTACTATAAGGTTTCCTAACAAGTTGTATAATGATTTATCTTCGCCTATATTATTTAGATGTAATTGTTGGTTACGGATATATGTTCAATACAAATATGCTCATTTTTTTATGTTTTCCGTGTATCTAGAGGATCCTTGAAAAGTCATTCCTGTACCTTATCCAAATATGCATTGAAAACAAGTGTCAAATAGTCCAAAAAATATAAAGAATTACAGCAACATAGATCTTCATGTTACAACCGAAATAAAATGTTTGTAGTACCAATAAGATCAAGAATCCATTATAACTAAGTGGCAGAAATAATCTAAGTTACTTGAACTCACATGTGAGTATCGGACATAGGCATGTATTCGATTGAAGTATGTTTAATATTTTTTAAATTTTTTAATGTATTTGAAAGATTCTTGAAATGTTATATACTTGTACTCATATCTGAATTTATATGGGTATTTAAGCAAAAAGAAGAATCGGAGCAAGATACGAAGTAACTGGGTGATAGTAACCCTTTCGAACATTCTCAGCAACCAATATTACCATTTAAATGGCCTACATGGAACTTGATCAGTTTGATATTTATAAATATATATATAATTAATCTAATTATGAAATATAATCCTTAATTTTTAACTATTTGACTTTGCCCTCACCTTTTCCTTGACCTTTCTCGGCATCTAACTTGGCTTGAATTCGAGCAGCAGCAGCAGCAGCTTTTGCTTCTTCTCTCTTCCTTTTTTCATCTTCCTTAACTGCAGCAGCTAATCCCCTTTGCTTCTCGAGTTCTCTGATTTTATGTTTTATCAAAAGCTTAAACGAAGTTAGCATTGTACTACGTATTTTGCCGGACTACGTCTATGTTACTCAGACTTGGGTGTGAGTGTTACATGCGAGTATATTCATTATGTATTTAGAGGGTCCTTAAAGAGTCATATATTCGTAACCATGGCCTGATATGAGTGAGACATGGTTAGCTATGTCCTATGTTGCTCCGACTCTTCACTTTTCTTGGAGTACCCAAGTCCGATGCATATTCAAACATAAATATGGGAGATATGACCCTACAAAAATCCTCTAAGTATATAGAAAACTTAAAATAAAAGTTGAACATACTCGTGTCCCAAACTCACACCCAAGTTATATTACCTAAAATCGACTGTGAATGTCAGATTGGGTATGCGTCTAACACCAATATGTTAAATTTTTTCAAGTTTTTTCATGTTTTAGAAGATCATATCTTCATACCCATGTCCAAAAATCTATCAGACATGGATGTTTCGATACGGATACTTAAAAAAAATAAATGGAGAGTCAGAACAACATAGCACTCAAGTCCGAGTAACAAAAATGACAAATCTAAGAGAACGACTGATGCAAGATTGATTGAATGCAGATCCAATGAGAATAAGAGCATAACGAGGTGACAAAAAAAAAAAAAAAAAAGGCCTTACTCTAGCCTAGCTCTCTCCTCTGAAGCACGACAAAGACTGGAGCCTTTCCGCGGTCTGCAGGACAAACTCCACCTCAAAGATAAGGGTAGCGCTGCACGCAAAATATATGCAAATCATATTCATCCCCTAGGATATTAGAAAGAGATACAAATGACCTAATTTCAAAGTTAAATATCCGCGCAAGTCAATCCAACTTTATACTCAACAGCTATGTTACTTGAACTCAGGTGTGAATGTCGGATACTAGCATATGTTCGATATGGGTATATTCAATTTTTTTTTTTATGTTTTTCCATGTATTTAAAGGGCCTTTGAAGGATCATATTCCTATATCCACATCCGAAAATTTGTTGGACATGGTTACTTTAAGAAAGATGAAGAGTCGAAGCAACATAGCTCAACAAGACCATCATCCCAAGATGTGCAACAAGACTTGACTTATGTTACTCCGACTGTTCATTTTTTTCTTTTTTTTTGAAGCACCCATGTCTGACTCATATTCAGACAGAGGGTATGAAAATATGATCCTCTAAAAACCTTTCAAGCCACTTCAAGATTTCGCATTTCTGTTGTCATAGCTGTTGACAAGCAGAATGCATTTTTAATTACATTAAAAAATGACAATGAGAAACACATACTTGGGTGGAATATCAGATGGAGAGCCAGCAGTACGGTAGGCATACTCCGGCTTGCAAGTTATTTTTGCAATTTCACCTACCTGTCGATAAGTAAAAGAGATAAGCAACCTAACCGAAGCCTAAATCACTTAAAAACTGCATGAAAAAAATTATATTTCGACCTTCATAGTTCTTAAAGTAATGCACAAGCCTTAATAACCTTGCCCTTTCCGGGCTCAAAGGAGAAGACAGAGTTATCTTCATGGGTAGTATCGAAAACTTCACCAGTTTCAGCTAGAGTGCCTTCACAATGAACTGTTCAAGCACCAAAGAAAGCAAATTTGGACTACATAGATAGAATAAAGATCAAAGGAAAAGAAATTTCAAGTTAACCAAACACGATATTCGATGTCATTTTTACAACAACAATTGGAGTATTCCGGTGAAAGATGTGTTTTTATACAAAGATAATTTGTCCACCAAGAAGTTCAGCAAAGGTTTAAACATGAATGGATGAATAAAATGTCGCCCATAATATCAAACGACTAAACTCTGCAAGTCAGCAACAAGTGCATACCATCAACCATTGGAAGGTCCTCGGAAGGGGCGAGCGCACCGGCTTTGGCTCGCGTTATGATCTTCTTAACAACACCTCGGTCGCCATTCAAATCAATTACATCATCAATTGTGTCTAAAGTTTTAAGAACCTGATCAGGCAAGACAAACAACATACGGGATAAAACACAATTGAAATTTTTAGAATCTCACAGATTAAACAATCAGTTCAGTGATTTATGGGCGCAATAACCAGCTGATATATATACATGTTGCTCTTGGACTTCATTTTTCTTGAAATAATAATCTGATATTCATGTCCAAAAATGACAAAACTTCTAATAAATTAAATATATCTGTGTCAAAACACATTATATATGGTCCAACAACAATTCATATACCACCATGATGTACCTTAATTTAAGATCAAAATCAACAAGAATTTTGAGAAACCAATTTAAACTTATGAAGAAAGAAACATAGCAATTTAACTATTCTCCTTGCAATTTCTCTCAAATTATGAATAACTATGCAAAATCATAAATCCTACCACCCTAATGTCTTCCACCATTTTCCCCAAACGGGAAATATCACCTAGAATTGTCATTTTACATAATTGGGTTCTTTTCACTCACATTTTCTATCAAAAATTGTAATTGAACCTTCCCAAAAAAACCCAATTCTTTAACTTTCGTTCTAATTTCATATTAAAAAATTACAGTGGCTTAAAACCCTAGGTAAAAATCGGAAAAATAAATATTTAACCAAATATATATATATATATATATGTATGTAAAGTGTCCCTTAACAGACCCGGATTGGAGCAAGGAGTGAGGATCCGAAGAGAGATCGAGCCATTGGGTATTCGGGTCGGTTCGGAGGCTACTTTCCGGGACGAATCGCCGTCAATTCTGGTGGCCATATAGCAGTCAAAGTGAGGTCTTTTTTGGCTCTGGTGAAGAGTAAAAAAGGGAAAATAAACATAAAACTGGTATTTCCAAAATGATATTCCGACTCGCTTTTCTACCATGTGAACAACACGGTGATGTACAAGGTAGAAACGTCGAGTACATTTTGCGTCGAGTAGCACCTGATGGTCAAGCGTGGGCATGTGAGTGCTTCAGTTTGTTGGTGGGAATTGGAAGGAGCTGGGATTGCATGATTCGACCGGATAAGTTCTCATTGAATCCGTACAAAATATTAACATGTTATAAATTTATTTAGGTCTATTGCTGCTGGAAATAAAAGAGATATTTTTGTCTAAAGATGTTTATATTTGTGCATGATACTTTTAGTTTAGTTCGATATATTTATATTAGATATGTTCACAGATCGAAAATTATATTTATGCTAGACATGTTCATAGATCGAGTTATTTGTTTAAGTTTGAAGGTTCATTCGATATTTGAGATGATTTGGACAAACATATTTAGCTTTAAAAATGGGCTTGAACAAAAAAATTAAGCTCGATTAAAAAATGGGCCAAGCCTTAAGTTCAACTTTCAAAGCCTGACTAAGCCTGACCTATTTTACTATTATATTATATATATTTATTTTATATTTTATGTATTATGTAATTTTTGTCATATAAATAATTATATATAATATTATAGTATAAACTTTAAAAATTAAGTTAAATTATTTATATTTATAAACTTAATAAAAGAAAATTA
>JAQSVH010000011.1:10657477-10670164 GCA_029448705.1 Adansonia digitata | reverse complement strand
AAATTAAAAAATTCAAAAGCCATATAAAAATAGAAATATATTATATATTAAAAAAAGAAAATTCAAAAGTGCGAATGGATCCAAAATTCTAATAAGTAACTGTAAGTAGGCAAACTTTGTCTGCAACTAACCAAAAATAAAAAAATAAAAAAAAATGTCATTTCTCGAATACTTACCTTATAATTTCTCAACCTTCCGATCCCAATCTGATCTCGTCATCCTCACTTGGCCACCCACTTTCCTCCCTTTGTCAAAACCTCTCCTTCATCGATTTCCCAATCGCCATGGCCCAAGGTTCAAAAGAAGAATCTTCTTTTTGAAATTTATGTTTATAAGTTTTTTTTTTTAATATAATTTTGTTTTTTGTTTTTGTAGGTGGAGGATCGACGGAGTCTGCGGCGGCCGCTCGATACCAGTTGACGTTGGATGTGTTGTCGTCGTTGATAACGAAACGGAGTCGTGCTGATAAGAGTAATAAGGGAGATCGCTTCGATTTGCTTTTTGATTATCTGAAAGTAATTGGTTCTGTTTTATCGAGTGATTTTCATAATTTTTTTTCTTTTACGAGAGTAAATAAGTTAAGCTGATTATTTATTGGATTTTTAGATTTTGGAATTGGAGGAGGCAATTTCACAGTTGAAAATCATCCATGTTGCTGGCACTAAAGGAAAGGTATTGAAAATTTTCTTTCTATGAATTTTTTGTATTAATTTGAGCTTTGAAATTTATTCTTACACTTTGATCAGTGTTGTCAAGGGCGCAAGGCACACTCTAGATGCCACAGATCTTATATTGCCTTAAGCGCAAGGTTCCAAAAAAAAAAAAAAAAGAAGCACTCGCCTGAGTGAAGTCAGGCATAATATTTATAGGTGTATGTGCATACATACATAAATAAATATATATATAATAAGCTTAAGATATATAACTATGATAATAAACTCTAAAGAGTGGTCCAAGTTATCTACAAAGCTTGTAATTTTTTTGTTGGCAATATGTATGATTTTCTTATCGTCTCACATCTGTTTTTGAAGTATAGAGTTTGAGACTATCTCCTTTCTTACCATTGAAGGTACCTTTAATGAAGAAAATTCAAATTAAAAAAACCTTCAATTAGGCGGGCTGTTTTTTCTTTTTTTTTTTTATGCTTATCGCCTTACAAAAATGTGAATGTGCCTTGTCCACAAGGGTATGAGGTACTTTTGTTGTCTAAATCTAAGGCGTAGGGATGCCTAGGCGCACGCTTTGACAACACTGACTTTGATAGTCTTAAAAATTATAATAAAAACTTTCAGTTTTTTTTTTTTTTTAATCTTTGTTGTTTTGAATATATTGAGAGCTATCTATTTTTTTGAGCATTTTCAATAGCAATTCATAGTGTTTGAAGCAAATGAGAGACATGCTACTTAATTTTTATATGGATAAATATAAACTAAGAAAATATTAAAAAAAAAAGTGATAAAATTTTTGGAAAATTACTTGGGATACACTGCCAGCGGTGTATAAAAAGCTCGATCAACGAGTTTGATAGGGTGACACATGTTCTTGGGTAAAGTAAAAAATATTTCAAAATAAATGTAACCCAAAATAAAAGCACTTTTGAGTTTCGTAATCCGCTTGTGGAGTTTATAAATTGTTATTGACTATTGTATCTTTCTAAGAGTCACTTCAATTTTTTAAGTATGAAATAGTTTTTGAATTTCAAATGTTTCATTTCTTTTAATTTATTTTCATATGAATGAACAACCTCTATTTCACATTGGATCAAGTTTTTGACTCTTTTACTATTTTTTTACAAAACAGAGAAAATTAGGTCTTTTATTTGTTACTTAAGGTTTGGAATACCTGACTTATTTAAATTTCTTATACAATGTGATAGAATTAGGAAAATAGCTCCATTACTAGCATTCAAACTAATTTAACTTTAAGGATCTTTTCCCGTTACTTTTGTTTGCTTGGTGCATTTATCCGTAACTTTGTCCTCACATTTTCCATGATTTCCATCTCGCTGGCTTCAGTGAAACATAATTCTTCTATCTTGTTTTGCATATGGCATTTGAATTATGATGCCGACTCTCTCCTCATTTGGAATTTGGGAAAGGGATCCACGTGCACGTTTGCAGAATCCATATTACTTAATTGTGGGTTCCGAACTGGACTTTTTACTTCTCCTCACCTTATTGATGTTCGAGAAAGATTTCGATTGGATGGGTAAGTTTTTCGGTTCACTAGTATGTCTATATGATTGATCATATGTAGGAAGTTTAAGTTATTTATCTATATTTCTTCAACTTTTCATTATCTTAATGCTGGCTAACCACTACTATCTATGATTATTTATATTTTTAGGTGTATATTAATTGGTAAATTTCTTGTCTTTCTTGGCTGCTCCAGTGTGGAAATAAGCAAGGAGAAATTCTTGGAATATTTCTGGTGGTGTTATGATAGGCTGAAGGTACGTCTCCACCAGTATTTCACATTGATATTTGTATGAACTCCTCAGGTCGTCTACAATTACACATGGCATTTACCTACATCCATGTTACCCGGACTCTTTGTTTTCTGAAAGTACTCTTGTCCAACGCCTATGTCCGACAAATATTTGGATATGGGTAAGGTGGTTGATTCTCCAACGATATGGAAAAATTTAAAAGAGAATTGAGCATACTTATGTTGGATGCATACTAGTATTGATATTTAACTTGAGTTCGGGTAACATAGTCCTATATTAGTAAGTGGGTTTTGTGGACCAGTACCTTTATTTATTTATTTATTTATTTTAAATGTGGATTATTGTCTGTCCCAAGTAAGTGAAAGGCTGTACGGTTAAGACTTTCTGTGGCATCGGCTAGCATTGTACATGAATTGGTCCTAACTCCTAAATTATTAGAATTTGCCGGTTATTTCTTCTGATTTCCATCTCCAACAAAGTATCTCTATTTCTCTGACTCTTCATGTTCTTGAAATATGTTTCTAGCACTTGTATTCGACATGCATTCAGACATGGGTATGAGGATATTACCCTCCAAATACATGGATAACTTATAAAATATTGAATATACCCATGTCGGATATGGGACCCATATCCGCACTTACATCCGAGTTTGATTAACATAGCTAAGTATCAGCAGATTATAAGAATCCTGCATAGTGGATATGAATGACCCCCTTTTTTTCTTTTTGGGAAATAATTTTTGGGAATCTGGCATGGCCAACATGAAGTTGAATCCTGGTTCTGGGAAGGGGCTTTTGTAGCCGAGCAACCTAAGAAAAGGAACAATAATTCAGTTGCATACATGTTGCTCTGACTTTTCATTTTTCTTGAAGTGCCCATGTCTGACACATTTTTAGGTATTGGTATGGGGATATGACTCTCTAAGGACCCTCCAAATATTTGGAAAAGCTTTAAAAATTGAACATAACCCTGTCGGACACATACCTGTATCCAAAACTCACTTCCGAGTCCAAGTAACATAGTTTGAAGCCACATTATCTTCTGTCTCAATCGAGTGCCATATTTGTCATTGAATAAACAGTATCGGGAGTTGTCCTTGAGCAATATGTTTAATCCTGTTGGCCTTTTGTTCAACGGTTTGCAGGAAAACACCAATGATGATATACCAATGCCTACATACTTTCGCTTCCTGGCGTTGCTCGCCTTTAAGATATTTGCGGCAGAGCAGGTTTGATGTGTGTTAATGATCCTTCTACATGAAGCCGTTTTCCCACGTTGCTATTTCATGAGAATAAAGTGGAAATAACTATTGCCTTTAAATTGTCTAATGCAGGTTGATGTTGCTATTCTGGAGGTTGGTTTGGGTGGAAAGTTTGACGCAACCAATGTGGTATGTTTTCTAATTTATTTCGCAAAATGCTAAAAATCTGCCAAGCTAAGCTTATCATTTATGGCGATTTGGTGGTCGAATATCTGGCTAGTGCCTGACTTGTTCAATTTTTCCCAATGTGTGTCATTTTTTTCAGGTTCAGACACCTATTGTATGTGGTATATCTTCCCTTGGGTATGACCACATGGAGATTCTTGGTTAGTGTTATATATGTATATATGTTTTGTTTCGTTATTCGGAGCACTGGAAGTTTTAACCTTAAAATGGAAGAAAATCTAAAATATGCAGAATTAAGTGAAAAAGTATAGTTGCACTTGTTTTAGTTTGGTCTATCAGTTTGTTCCATTGAGACCCAAAAGTCTGCTTAGTGTTCCTATGCCCTAACTTTCTGAGCTACGGGAAATAATTGCTTGTGAATTGTGTCATTGATGTATGTCAAAATCTACGTTACTCGGACTCGGATATGAGAATCTGACACGGGACACGAGCATGTGTCCATGAGTATGTTCAATTTTTTCCAAGATTTCCATGTATTTGAAGGGTCCTTAGAGGATATATCCCCATACATGTGTCTGAATATGTGTTAGACATGGGTACTTCAAAAAATTAAAAAAAGATGAAGAGTCGGAGCAACATAGGTCTAAATATCTTGCTGTTTTCAGAATAATTGAGTCTAAATGCTTAACAATTGCTTTCTTTTCTCTTCTGGATGCTATAAACAGGAAATACTCTGGGAGAAATTGCCGGGGAGAAGGCTGGTATTTTTAAGGTGTTTTTACTTTTAGAATTACATTTATTTAAAGCATATGTAAAAGTCTGTTTCAGTTTTGTGACATAATTTAAATCTATTTCCTTCGTATGCAGAATGGGGTTCCAGCCTTTACTGTACCTCAACCTGACGAGGCAATGCATGTGCTCGAAGAGAAAGCTTCCAAGTTGAATGTAAGTTGCATAACTCTTTCATTTCCGACTTCCTTGGTACAAAGAATTTAAATGCATGACTCAACTTGTATTCAAATTTTGGAGATCTAGATTGCTTCGGCTCTTTATTTTTCTTAAAGTACTCGTATCCGACACATTTTCAGACATGGGTATCGGGATGTAACCCTCCAAATACATGGAAAAACTTAGAAAGAATTTAACATACACGTATCCGACAGACTCAAGTCTGATTAACTTAGCTATAGATCACTTTGTTCTAATGGAAATGACATAAGGACCTATGCTAGTCTGAAGACGATTATATTCTTAACAGGTAAACCTTCAAGTGGCACATCCACTAGATGCAAGTTTGCTGAATGGTCGAAAACTTTCACTCGAAGGCGAACATCAATATTTAAATGCCGGTCTTGCCGTTGCACTATGTTCTACTTGGCTTCAAAGGACTGGTCATCCTATCGCCAACTTCAATCAATCGGTAGGTTCTATTTATCGGAGACATTGTCCGCATTCCAAACGTTGTGCTGCTTTTTTTTTTTTTTAAATCTTGCTTAAGAGTTATTTATCTCCCTCAAATAGGGTCCATTACCTGAACCGTTTATTAAGGGCCTAACAACAGCAAGTTTGCAAGGGCGGGCTCAGATAGTCTGTGATCAATTTACTGACATTGAAAGCCCTGGAGATCTGGTATTTTATCTTGATGGAGCCCACAGTCCGGAAAGCATGGAAGCATGTGCGAGGTGGTTTTCTCTTTGTGTTAGGGAAGGAAATCAAGAAAGATCTAAGAAGGATACTGCACAGGTAGAGCACCCTGCTTTTATCGACAATAGTTATATCTGGTCTTGCTATATCTGCTATTCAAGCTTTCTATGTTAACAAGTCAAAAGAAGCAACTGAACATGTAGTGTTTGGTGCTGACTTGAATTTTGCTTACGAGTTAAGAGTATTAAGGATATCTAAACCTGGGAGAGTATCGGTTTTTGGAAAGTTTCAGAAGGTTGATGATTGAGTTTATAAAGCTCGAACATAACTTGAGGGAAAAGTAAATGTATATTTGGATACGTCCTCAAGCATATGGCTGTAAAATGTTGCTTTTTCCTAATACACGTGTGCACATTTCTGCTTTCAGCATCGAATCTTCTATCTAATTTATATTTCCTTGCTTGGTTTTGTCATGACTTTTGGAACTCGAAGTAGTATGCTAAGCATTCGGGTGCATCTTTTTGATCTAGACTAATGTTCTTGAGAATTACTTGCAGATTCTACTGTTCAATTGTATGTCCGTGCGAGATCCACAGTTGCTTCTGCCACGCTTGATGAGGACGTGTGCCAATGATGGTAATTACTTGCTATGTGACTTTGACTCTTCATTTGTCTTGCAGAATCCATGTCCAATATTTGTTTCCGACGTATATCCGTACGGAGATATGATTCTCCAAGGACCCTCTAATAAACAGAAAAAATTAGAAAAATTTGAACATATCCGTGTCTGACACTAACATCCGAGTCAAAATAACATAAATTACTTGAGTTTATAGAATTTATATCCATGCGATGGAAAGCATCATAAATGCTTTCAAAGTTTTAAAAAAAAAAAAAACTGGTGTGTTAGAGGAGTGATTATGATCAATTGCTTTAAATCAAATTAATTGTAGGAGGGATATATTGTTCTTTCAACATCTTAATGACATAGTGAAGGAATCTTATTCCAAATCTGCTCTGTTTAGTCTAAATGAGAATGGTGTTAATGTCCTTGTTTTTAGTCCAAATTAATTCTAGAAAATTACATGTGTTAGATGAAAGGGCACAGAATATAAGTGTTGTTAATTGAATTTTACTTCTAAGCCTTTTCCAAAACAATCTTAAGGAGCAATTACTGAATTTTATATTATTCCAACTCTTCATTTTTTTCTGAAGTACATGTGTTTGACATGCGTCTGTGATACATATTCGAAAATGAGTATGAGGATACAATCCTTCAAATATATGGAAAACTTAAAAAAAAATTGAGCATATTCATATCCAACACTTACCCATGAGTTCGAGTGACAGAGGCTGAAATTAAGCTACAAAGTTTGTAGAGTCATTATAGCAAGATAAGATTATCTTCTTCTTTGTTCTTTGGATTGAATAAAAGGTAATATTCATCCGGACAAGAAGACACTTTACATGTAATATTAATCGGATAGAAGTTTGCCTGGTCAAAGAATTTGATATCTTATTTTACAGTTTTTTACAAGCAGTTAAAATTGATATTTCAGGTGTCTGTTTCAAGAAGGCTCTCTTTGTGCCGAATATATCTGTGTATCACAAGGTTGGATCCCATGCTTTACCAACAATTGATCCTCAAGTTGATTTGTCATGGCAATTTGCTCTTCAAAGAGTTTGGGAAAACCTTATGCAAGGTGATAAAGGTATCAGCCTAATACATGGCTTTTCTTATTTTTCAAAATTAATAGTTTGTGAATTCTTATGTTGTGCTGACTTTTCATTTTTCTTGAAGAATTCATGTCAGACACTGGTGTCGGATATGATTTTAGACATGATTATGGGATGACCTTCCAAGGACTCTCCAAATGCATGGAAAAACTTAAAACAAATTGAAAATATCCATGTTGTACACATACCTGTATCTGACACGCTTGAGTCTGAGAACCATAGGTGAATTCTATTGAATTTTAATTTTAAACTAATAAGAATGCAACCTTTTGGTTGTAAAAAGTTGAGTTTTTTTTTTTTTCTTGATTTCTTACGGGATTTACTTGCCTTTTATTCAAGTTCCATTTTCTCTCTGATGATGCAAGAGAATTGATTTTAATTATGGTCATCACAGAATCTGCAAAATTATTAGAGACATGGAGCACAATCAGGGGTACTTCTGCTCAGTTTGGTTTATAAATTGATTTTTTTTCCTTCATTTACCAGGAGGGGAGGCAAGTAACACCGATCAAGTTTGTGAAGAACTGAAAGACGATACAGGAATGAGCGTTAGGAGTTGTAAAAATAGTTCCGTCTTTTCTTCTCTACCATTGGCTATCAAATGGCTCAGGGATACTGCCCAGAAGGATCGATTTGTTCGTTTTCAGGTAATGCTTGTGTTCATGGATAAGCTTCTTGTTAATAACATTTTCATGCCTCTTATAGAACAAGGTTATAGTATGTTAGATTGAGTTCCTGGCTATCGTCTCAGAACTTGGTATCCTAGCTTGTTTTTTCAATGAGGTTTGTTGAAGTGTCGCTTGTAAAACCTCGTAGGTTTTTAGAGCAGATAGGGTTATCCATGAATCAAGCCATTTAAGTTACTCTTATTCCTTTGAAACATTATTGGTGGTTATGGAATCGAGTAAGGCATGGATAATATACCATGATTTGTCTCCTTTGGTGGACATATATATATTTTAATTCCGAGAAGGTATGGGGAAAGAAAGAAATATTTCTATGCACAAAACTGCCGGCCTAGTCTATATATATATATATATATATATCCACTTGTAGCCTATTTTCTTGGGCATGCTCGGTTAGGTTGGCAGATAATTCCTCAAAAAAGTATCTAATCATCTAGTTTATGTAGCCTTTTCAATGAAATTTATTTGCTAGGATAGATGAAATTGATATCCAGACTTCCTTTAACTAATTAACCGAAGAACTCGGCAAAACTTAGCTGTACTCATTGTACCTTTGTACTCGGATTACCAGGTCTAGTTGCAGCTGTAACTTTTTTCCCCTTAAATGCTTACGTCTCCGATTTCTTTCGTGATTCTCTAGGGTCTCTGATTCTCGTATTTTGATTGATTAGGTCCTTGTAACTGGCTCCTTGCATCTTGTTGGCGATGTCTTGAGATTAATCAAGAAATGAGGCCGAATTCCCCTTCGTGATTGTAGTTCTTCCTACATCGTATAACGTCCGTGCAATAGCTGACAACATTGGTTTATTGTCTTCTCCAAGTGAGGCAACTTCTCTATGGTCTTCAGCTGCCTGCTAATGGCTTCCGAACTGTTCAGATTCGACCTTTCGGGTGGGTTCCCCTTTTAGATAAACACTTTATCGTTAATGAAATTTCGAAATTGGCATAACTTCCATTAGCAAATTAAAATTATTGCTTTTGAAACAAGTTTGAGATTAATCCAACAAAAAACATTGCAATTCATTTTGAATGACAAATATTTTTTCACCCCAAGTGTTATGTTGGTGCTCAAAGCAATGAAGTAAATCCAATGGCATTTTTGTTCTTTAATGTACGAAGGAGGCCGTAGTAACTTCTCTACGCTATCTACGCATATCCCGCTCGTAGGGTGTATTGGGTGGCAGTTTTAAAATATTTTAAATTTTTTATTTAAATTTCTACTTAATTTAATATTTTAAAAAATTAAAATATTATGTGATATTAATATTTATATATATTTATAATTAAATTTAAATAAAAAAATTATTTTTTATAGCATGACAAGTGACTCAGCCAGTGAATCACTGAAATTCAAACTTAGTTGACTAGACCTGAACCAAAGCAGGTTCAGCCTGTCGTGTTAGCACTCGAACAGGTGTAACGCGCACCTCAGCGAGGAACATTGCATGCACGTACACCGCACGCCTATCTAGGGATGGCCAAGTTAGAGACATTGTCTTCCATATTATTTAGATTTTTTTTAATTTTTTATAAATATTTATATTTAATATTTATATTTAAAATATATTTGAATATATTTATAGGTTATGCTTATTTAAATGTATAAAAAATTTTAAAAAATTAAATATATGTATATCGGATATAATTATATTATGATATTTGATATTAATTTTCAAATCAAATAATAGTGGTGACTGTAAGTTGCGTGCTTAGATGTACAAACATACTTTCCCCCAAAAAAAATAACACAGAATTTTAAGACAGCAATCATGCAAATGCTTTTGAACTGTGTTGAGCTTAAATGTGATATCAATATAATTTAAATCTGTTTAAATTTAATTTGATTTAAAATATGAGTATCAAATTTATTTAAATATGTATATTGTTATAAGTAATAGTTCAAGTTCGTTTAGGTTTATTTATATTATATTTTTTTGTAATTTTTTAAAATATATTTTTTTAAATTTAAGCTTTAGTAATTTAATATTTTGTATTAAGTTCTAAAATATAAAAAGCATATTTAATGTTTACATTACAATATTATATATATTTATTTTTATATGATATGAATTATATAATAAATATAAGAATATATATATTATAATTGAAAAAGGGATGAGCGAAGCTTTGAATGTTGGATTGAATTCGACCTATTTTTAGATGTTTCTTATATTTTTTCTTTAAGTTCATTTTTCAAGTTTCATAATTTTATCAAAACTCTCTTAAATATTAAATAGACTAAATTTGAATAAATAATGTAATCTATAAATAACTCTATGAAGAGTCTTTTATGATCAATTACGGAAATAGAATCTTAAATGATAAAATGCCAAATGTGGATCAAATTAAATTAATATAATTAATCATTCAAACTTTCATTTAGTCAAACCATGTTTTTACCCTTTTTAATGGCATTTTAATATTTTTTTTCTCATTTCAATTCAGTGAAAGAACTTTCTTAGTGGGATATGTTTTCTTAGTGGGATATGTTCTTTGAGATTAAAGAGGCTGCAACTAGCAAGTTGCAAAAAAGACAAAGTAGATGTTTCCCTTAAAATGAAAAAGGGCAAAAATTATCATCTATCAAAATAGTAAAAAATATAGCTAAAAGGTCAAACGGGTACTCCAATAGTAGTTTATCTTGAGGGGAAGCTTTTCATTTTATTTTTTTTACAAATGAGGCCCCGTTTTAAGAAAAAAAAATAATAAATGTTAGAATTCAAACTTTATATATATTAAACATCATCTTTTAATGATAATTATATAATCTAACTGAGTTAAGTTTTAAATTTTTATTTTCTTAGTTCTTACTTTTAGGGTCATGCTTTTTTAAGTTTTCTTTTGTATTTGAAATATTATATCGTGGATTTTTTAAAAATCTTTTTTAGTTTGAGTTTAATCTTTTTCATACAATATTAAAACATATTTTCTCACATCAATTTGGTACATTCAAAGTTTTACTCTCAATTGAATTTGAGATTTAATTTAATTAGTTTGTATAGCAATCCTTAAAAGATGATATTTAATGGATTTAGTGTTTTAATTTTAACATCTGCTTTTTTTTTCTTATCTAGGTTGCAGCCTTCTTTATATTAAAAAATTTTTACTTTCAGAATGCACCTTACAAGGATCAGACTAGACTGTTCAAGGGTCTGATATTAAGAATGCATTCTCTCATATCGATTTGGTACATTTAAGATTTTATTCTCAATTGAATTTACGATTTAATCCAATTGGTTCATTAAGTCACTTTTAAGAGGTGTTATTTAGTTGATACAACATTTGAATCTTAATATTTTTCCTATTCAGGCCGCAACATCCTTTGTACTAAAAAGAATTATATTCTCAAAATCTTTCTTACAAGGATCGAACTAGACTTATTCAAAGGCTAAGCCTAAACATGATTTTTTTTATTCGACCGACATGACTCAATCAAAATCACTGTTCAACTAATAAAAATATTTTTACTTAAATATAATTATAAAAATATATAAAAATAATTTTTTAAAAGTAAAACAAGCCCGCTGATCTACTTGAGCTTAGTTAAAAGAATAAAAATTTAAATCATGATTTCATACAGCTCGTAAATAAAATACCTCTAAATAAAGCCTTCATTGACAAAAAAAAAAAGAAGAGAATTTTCTCAAAAGAGATCCCGCCACATTTATATCCATTTTCAAGTGTCAAAATCATTGAAAATTTTATAAAAAATAAAATGTTGGAACAATAGAGTTTATAGTTAAATTCTAACCCAAATGTTTGATTCGTTAAGTACTGAAATTGAGGTTGGGAAATTGAAAATTATATTCATTTGTCGATTAAACTAACATGGGCATCCATTTTTTTTTAGTTATTTTTCCCTGAAAAAAAAAAAAAAAAAGCACATGCTTCCTTGTTAAACATCCTGTTCATGCTGATGCAAACTTGTCTGCAAAGTTGTTTCCAGACATTGCTTTTTTCCCTTGATTTTTGTCAATCTTCCTATAACAGAACAAGAATCTATTTTAAGTGTTTTATATCATCAAAATGGCAACATCATTAGCCTTCTCAAAAGATAAAATTAAAAGAAATCTCCCTATTTAAAAAAAAAAAAAATCTTACTTTGTCTTTTAACAAACACATTGCAGGCTTTGTCAAGGAATATGATTCTCTATCTCAAATATAAAAAAAAAAACCCTCAAAAAATCTGAAGTTTCTTTTGCCAGAAATTGATTTAGAATGAAAGGAAGGAACTGAGTTTCAAATTCCCAGAATATTAAAGCAACAAATCTTTGTTCCGAGCAATATAAATCTTTTTTTATTTTTTTTTCAAAAGCAATGGCTAATAAAATTATGGGAACATGAAAAGGAATATATTCAGTATTCAGGCTGACGTCTTCCTATTCAGGCCACCATAATCAAAAGCAATTGAAATATTTTAGAACCGTTCACAACTCAGGTTAGATAGAAGTATAAATAATTTGACTCAATTTAGATTAGATTGAAATTATTGTTTATATAATAAAAAATTTTTTTATTTATTTTAAATGGTAAAATAAATTATTAGATGAATTAAACTTAGATTTAAGAAAATAAAAATTTTTTGAACCATGGTCTAGCTAAACCATGAACATCACTAAAATATCTTTGTTGTTAAATGATTACAAAAGCCTATCGTCACTCTGCAATGTTGAGAACCAAACCCAACGTTGAATATGAAAACTATTAATAATTATGTACTTGAATTTAACATAAGTGTACATACTTCGTAAATTTAAGGCAACCAGGTTTAAGCGACACTT
>JAQSVH010000011.1:10636806-10650846 GCA_029448705.1 Adansonia digitata | reverse complement strand
TAATCTTTCAAAATTTTTATAAATACATAAATTTTTTTTTAAAAAAAAATTGATATATATGTATTTGACACTCAAACCAATATCAGAGTAACATAGGTCATAGTTATTGATCCTTCTTAAAATCACTCCAAATTAATGTTCTTGAAATCGAATCGGATCAGTTGGTTACATCGGTTGAATCAGGAATCAGCGATCTGACCAATTCAATACGCTACCAAACCGCATATTAACAAAATTGGTGGAAAATTGGTTTAACCAATTAGAACTAGACCTGCTCAAGGGTCAAGCTATCCACCCAAGTCCGAAGATCCGCCCGATATTTGGGAGGGTTTGAACAAATATATTAGGCCCGATTAAAAAATAGGTTGGGCCTTAGGTTTAACTTTCAAAGCCTAAGCCCGGCCCAGCTCAACTCAACCCATTTTACTATTATATTATATATATTTATTTTATATTTTATTTATTATATAATTTTTACCATATAAACAATATATATAATATTATAGTGTAAACCTTAAAAACTAAGTTAAATTATTTATATTTATAAACTTAATAAAAGAAAATTATTAAATTAGTAAGGATTAAATTTTTAAAAAAATATTTTTTTAAAAAATAAATTTTAAAAAAATATAATATGGACGGGTCTAAACGGGTTTGGACTATCTATTTACAAATATAGATAGGCTTGGACAAAATTTAAGGCTCATATTTTGGGTCGAGCCGAGCTTGGATAATCATATTTAATATTAATACCATACTTAAATCCGATCCAAATCCCCTTCGACCCATGGGCAGGTCTAATTAGAACTAAGAAAATTCACTAAAAAATTAGTTTAACCAATGTAAAAAGGGGAAACCCAAAAATGGATTTAATATATGTTTTAATTTTTTTAAAAAAAAATTGATTAGATTTAAATGTTTAACTTTATAGTTTTTACATTATAGACAATACTACTAAATCAAGTAGATATTTTTATTAATTATTTATTACGTTTACTGTTTATTTAATAATAAAATAACTTTTTAAATATTTAAAATTTTATTAAAATAATCCAGTTAATTCAATCAGTTAAATTGAAAATCTAAAGTCTAATCTTTTGATCTCGAGTTTGATTTTTTTGCCATACCTGGAATTTGTGAATTTATGATATATTCATATATTTTGTAGTGTCATAATTATATTTAAAATATTTTATATTTATATAAATTTTTAATACGTTAATAATTCATATTATATAAATTTTAGTATATATATATATATACACTATGTTGTGCATTAATTATTTTTGTTTTGGTGTCTTATCTGTGTAATTATCTTTATAATAACAGGCAACAGTGAGGCAGCCCGCCGTGAAGAACATGTTGAAAGCGTTGTACCTTCAGTTCACCCTGGGAGTTCTGCCGTTATACGCCGTTACGTTTATCGGCTACTGGGCTTACGGATCTTCGACGTCCACGTATTTGCTTAACAGTGTAAAAGGTCCGGTTTGGGTCAAGGCGGCCGCTAACATTTCTGCCTTCCTGCAATCTGTCATTGCTTTGCATGTAAGTATTATACTTGTTTCTAATTCACTGCTTTTTGCATAAAATGTTAAACTTTCTAGGGACGGTAATATTTTAGTTTGGTTCGATTTTTTTTTTTAAATGTTATTGTTAATGTGCGGCGTTTTAGTTTTTAAAAGATCACGCCGAATATTATATCCGAATTGAAAGAATTTTATAAATTTAGATTAATTTAATTTATTTATTTTTTTTAATTATAAAAAATATATGTTTTTCTATAATATTTTAAGTTTTTTTATTAATTTAAAAATAAAATATTTATTTTTATATTATAAAAAATTAAAGATAAAAATCAAATAAAAAAAGAAATCGGTTCGATCTGAATTATTAGAGTTTTTTGAGTTATAAAAAAAGAAATTAAATAAAAATCAAACTGAATCGGATGTATTTATTTATTATCTTAACAGAAATCAAATCAAATTTAAGAAAACCTTGTTGAAACCAAACCAAATCTAATTTCACTAGTTCGGATTGATTTGATTCTTTGATTTTTAAATTTTAAAAATATGTTTTTATAATATTTTAAAATTTTTTTAATAATTTAGAGATAAATATATTATAATAAATTAAAAATTAATTAAAATAATAAATAAAATTTTAAATAATTGCAATTGTTTAAGTTATGACTAAAAAAATAAATTTATTTAATTATTATCTAAATCAAATTAAATAAAAAAATATAACCGAAACTAAACCAATCGATTTTTTTCACAACCCTAACACTAACCTTGTTTATCTTCCTCGACTGTGGTAGATATTTGCAAGCCCGATGTATGAGTACTTGGACACGAAGTTTGGGTTCAAAGGGAGCGCCTTGGAATTGAAAAACATATCCTTCCGAATCGCCGCAAGGGGCGGCTACCTCGCCATAAGCGCACTGGTGTCAGCGCTTCTCCCGTTCCTCGGTGATTTCGAGAGCCTGACCGGCGCTTTGAGCACCTTCCCTCTAACATTCATCCTCGCAAACCACATGTACTTGGTCGCAAAGAAGAGCTCGTTGAGTTGCTTGCAACAGTCATGGCATTGGCTCAACGTCATCTTCTTCGGCCTCATGTCGCTCGCAGCGACGGTCGCAGCGATAAGGCTCATCTACGTCGATTCCTCTCAATATCGTGTATTTGCCGATCTTTGATGTCTGACAACTCAAATCTATAAGACATAGTTACCAGTATTAGTTGTTTTTTCCCCCCTTTTCCCTTTTTTTTTCGAGCTTTTATTCAACTCAATTAGATATTTTTATAATCATATTTAAAATATTTTATATTTTAATTAATTTTGATCATTAATAGTTAATATTATAAATTTTTGAGGTATTTATTTATATTTTATTATGTTTTAATTATTTTTCTGCATCACAATTATATTTTTATATTTAAAATTATTAGATTTTGATTTTAATTTACTATTTCGTATATTTTAGATTATTTGTTAACTTTTAACTCGATTCATACGAGGAGGACATTACAGGTATGAGTCCTCTATAACCTTCACAAGTCTGTCCAACATGCATGCCGTTTAACTTGGGGCAAGCAGAATGTCGATTTAAAGTGTAATTCGAGTTAAGCATAGCTCAAGTTATATTTAAGCCGAGACAAGCTTAAGCTACAAAAAACTAGAGCTCAATGCTCGAAATTTAAGGTATGAAGCTCGACTTGAATTCGCTTCGAAATAAAAATTTAATTATTAAAATTTACTCGATTAAATTTATTTACTTAATAAAAAATAACTCGAGTCGTACCCAACTTTAAACTTATTTATCTAACAAAGAAGATGATGTTTGTTGTCTACTAACTTTGACTTACACTTTCTTTTCTATTTTTTTCCTATAAAAATATATATTATTTCTATAAAATAAATATTTTCTTTTCTAAAAAAAAGTTGCTTTTTTTCTTTTTGGTACATCATATATTTTTGTATGCATTTTATGCATGTGAAGACCAATCAAAATATCTAACACATCCAAGATATTTTTAGCTCTTGTAGGAATAGAATTTAAGGGTTGTTCTAATAACAGTTCTTCAATTATTATGTTTTAAATATTTTTCTCATTTAATATTATAATTAATTAATAATAAATGTGTAATTTAATTTTAGATTTATTAGCTAAATATATATTCTTTAAAACCTGATAGTCTCAATATATATATATATATTTAGTTGTACTCACTACCATAATTGAAAAGGTTAAGACAAACATTTGTTGATCAATTGAATTTCAAAATGAAGAAAGGAAAAGGGATCTCATTATTTTATAAACAAAATATATGAATCAGTATCTAATGAAGCTAATTAAGATAATATTTATAAAAAAATTTAATTAGATTTATTCACAACCCAAGTTACTTGCACAATTCGACAAGTTTAACTATATATTTGAGATAAGTTTTTGATTATTCAAATTAGCTTGATTTGAGTTATTATTTAAAATTAATTATAAAAAATATAAATATAAATATAATGTTTTAATATTTTAATATAATTTAAATAATAAAATAAATTTTTTAAGTTCAGTTCGAGTCAAGCCTAGATAAGCATTTTAGCTTTTTGGAACTGTAAATATGAATCAAAATTAGGCTATTATATACAAATATTATAATTTTTTTATTTTTTCATTTACAGTAACTTTCAAATTAATTTCTGAAATAAACTATTTTTAACTTACGCTGAGAATTCACCATATGAGAAGACGAGTTAATTAATAAAAAACTCGTCATGCTGTATAACGAGTTTTCAGCAAAAAAAATATGGCGAGTTCTTGACGAGTAAAGAATGGCGAGTTCCATGGCCAATAACAAAAAAAAATTTCAAAAAAGTTAAATTAACAAGTAGTTATTAAGTAAAAGTAAGAAAAAAAATTCAAAGAAAGAAATGATATTTATTAAAATTATTAATAAAAAATTAAAATTATCTATTTACCTCTTTGGTCTATTAATCGACTCTCCTCATATATATATTTTTACATAAATTATGTATAAATATGTAAATTATCCATCGTATCAGAAAAAATCTGATTTTTCATGTATCTGTCACATCTCTCAAGTTTCAAAAAATCTAATAACCATTAATTAAATATCATCTGTCATCTCAAAAGGCGAGTTTTCAAAACATATTTTTTTCTTTTTTATAATAATAAGATAAATGATATAATTTTATATTTATACTTGAATAAATATTATAGATTTTTAATTTTTGATATGATAGTAATAATATATGCTATAGTTTAAAATTGTTATGAGTTTTTTATATGTTGTATGAGTATATTAAATTTAGTAAATATATAAATATACTAATATTTAAAAATTAGATATAAAAATTTAAATATATATATATGAGAAAGAGTCGGTCAACAGATTAAAGAGGAGTAGATAAGTAATTTTAATATCTTTATTAATAATTTTAATAAATATCATTCTCTTCTTTGAAATTATTTTTTTTGTTTTTACTTTTATTTAATAACTATTTGCTATTTTTATTTTTTATAATTTTTCTAAGCAGTAAAATGCTTTGATTCCTGACGCTCGTTGGGAACTCGTTAGCTTGGTTGGTGAATTTTTATCATATTTGCTTTTTTGATATTTTGGATGACGAGTTTTTAATGTAAAATAAAAAATGAACATATTTTGAGAATTAAATTAAAAACGATGCATTAATGAAAATAAAAAAATTATCAATAATGATATAAAAAAAGTTTCAAAATTAACAAGCAGCTGATCCCATTAATTCCTCTTTGGTACTGCCAATTTAATTTGTGCTCGAACTTCTTTCATTATTGTACCATTTAATTGAACTAAAATAGAACAAGACTCCACAATCCACATCATAGAAATTGTGGATAGAGATTAGAGATTGGACCTCTAGCTCATTCTTAATACCTATCAATTTGTATTTTTATATTATATTCATATATTTTATCGTATTATAATTTTATTTAAAATATTTTTTATTTATAAAAATTTTAACAAGTTAATAATTTTGTATTATATAAATTTAAAACATATATTCATATCATATTGTATCATATTTTTATTATTTTATACTTATCATAGTCATATAATTATATCTAAAATCATTAGTTATTCTATAATGATTTTGAGTTTCGTAAGAAATATTTTTTGGATGGTATAATTCTAAATTCTTAATATATAAATCCGACCTATAAATTGAGTCCAGAATAATTTCATTTTTATTTTTACAAGACTTTTTGAAATATAATACATTATTATTATTTTTTTTATAAATATCACTTTAATAGTTTAACTAGTGCATTGGTTAATATTGGACCAAGCTTAGCCAACTATTAATTATCAACAACTAGGATATCAATACAGGGACCTCATATATATATATATATATATATATATGCAGACATACATACACACAACTATCCATGGGTTCGACATGAACTAAACAAAGATTTTCAATTCAAATCGATCCGATCCGAAATTATGTTTGTTCAATAAAAGGTTATTTTTTATCTAAATTTAATATAAAATATATAAATATAAATATGAAAAATAATTTTTTTTTAAATTTTTAATGGTAAGCAAACTTACAGATTAGCTCCGATTGAATTTAATTAAAATTTTTTTAAATTATGATCAAACTTAATCCATGAATAAATTTACTAATAAATTAATAAATCTTATTTGATGACCTTAAATATATCTATATATATATATATATAGCATAAATCTTATAACGCAATATACCTACTCAAGGGTTAGTATATCCTCTCCAACACGAAAACTTATTTGATATTTAAAAAATTTTAAATTAAAATATAAAACTAAAAAAAATAATTTTAAATAAAAATAATAAAACTGTTTAAAAAATAAGTTAAACTTAATATATAAAATTTCGACGCAAATAATAAATCAATTCTTTATTGTTCCGGTCATGGACAGATCTATATTGCAGCTCATATATGCAATTGTTTTCTTCGAAGTTGACTTTTAGCTAAATTACATGCATGCACGTGGAGTAGTCTTAATGTAACACCCGACTTGGTCTTATTAAGCTGGCTTCAGCCTTCAAGGACCACTCAAAGGTAGAAGTGGTCCATGTATAATTTTAATTGAGTTAAATTAGTTTGAATTATTATTTAAATTATAAAAAATTATAAATATAATTATAAATATAAAATTATTTTTTAATATTTTAATATATTTTAAATAATACATTTAGTTTTTGAGTGACGTGGACAAACAAATCGACTAATAAACAACACCTCTATTCAAAGTTAAAAAAGAATCATTTATTTTGAGTTGTGCTCCTTGGGATATTTTTTTAAGATTGTTATTATTATATTAGATAAAGTAATAATTTTTCTATGTATTGAAAATCATCAAATTAATTATCAATTAATGCATTTAATATGAGAGTATTACTATAAATACTAATCTTAATAAGTACCTTTAAATACTTGTTAGCAAAAATATTTTTTTAATCAATAAAAAATAGATAAATTATTAGTTAAATTTCTATTTTTCAGAAAAAATCGACACTAATATATATTTTTTTATTTTGAATTATTAAACAATTTGCAAACCTTATTCTAAACCCAAAAAAAAAAAGGAAAATTAAATATACTAAATACAAGAAAAATAATATAAAGAAGAAGAAAAAGGAACATTTATGAGTGTTTAAGAGTGTAACAATGAAGGATGAGAGCATTGAACCCTTTTTTTAATTCAGTGCCAATTAATTTTGATTTGTACTCAATTGCTGCCTTTCTTTATTGTTGCTTTAAATAAATTAATTTATTTGAAGGTGTATTTAATCAGTGTCTATAAACACTGCTTAATGATTATTTAATTATCATTTAAAAAATAGATTTAATACATTACTTTTACTAAATTAAAAAAGAAATTACATCTATTATGTTTATATACGTATGCATCAATTAACCGGCATCATTAAATATGGATTAAAATTTCCCATTATTTAATTATGATAGTAGAAAAATAGTAAATACCTAAAAATTTTAGATCAAAGATAGGGGAAAAGCTATCCCTTAGTTATTGGGGTTATAATATTAATTTTAAGCAAATCAAACCTTTAGTTATTATTTTTATCGAATGCTTCATTTGGGTTTCATCGATCATTCAAATGATGTATAGATAATAGTTTCAATAAGAATTCATTCTTATTGTATCAAAATAACATTTGGTTCAACATATTATTGACACGATAACATATTACTATAATGTTGGAGGCGAATATTGAATTAATGCTAAGTATAATTAAAAAAAAGAGAAAAAAAGGTTGATTTGATTTAATATTGTTGATTAAAACCCACTTTAATTCAAAATAAATTCAACCAAAAAAAAGTTTAGCAATTTCTATTGGTCAAAACCTAATTTTGGGATCCCTTTGAATGACCCAATTTTATGCATAAGCAAATAGGAATTCAGTGGGCCAAATACACATAATCTTGGAAATTTCATTAAAGATTATAGGTTGAATTTGAACTGACTTTTGCACCAAACTTTTACTAGTATACATATCTAAACATATTAGGATATTTTCCACATGATATTTTCCATAGACTATGGTCTAAAGTTATGGAATTGGGAAATTATGAGTTGACGCCAATATCGTGGTTAGGGTTATACTCAATTTGGCTTCCAAACAAATTTAGAATGAGAAAGTTTGCTCCCACAAGATGTTCAACAAGGACAGTACTACCTCATACAAGACAAGACAAGGCGAGACTCACTTGCTCCCACAGCGACGGGGAGACGTATTACTAACTAGCAATGTTTTTTATTATTTTCTCACTCTGTTGTTACAAGGACTCTTTTATTGTGAAAATGAAATTAAAACAGAGGGATATATCATATAAATTAGGGTTTTGTTTTGAAATTAATTAATGACTTCGTTTTTGATACATTAGTAAAGCGTTATCACACATGTTTTTTATTTAAGTTTTTTTTTAAAATTTTTTTTAACTATATAGTTTATGTCACTGCTAATTTTACTTGTGCATTCTACATTTTTTTATATTAAAATTAACTTAATTTATGTGAAGAGATTTGAGCTTAACCTTTTGGTTCTATATTAAAAACTATATTATTTAATTAAATTCATAATTTTAATTTTATTTGTAATTAGTGACATTCGAACATTTAATTTCTTAAATAAAAAGTTTAATATAAAGAACTTATTTGAAAAGTTCGATTAAGAAAATTAAGACACGATTAAGATTTGAGAAATTGGAATTTGATATCTTAAAATTTGATAATTTCATGGCCAATAAATGTGATAATTTCTCTTAAGTAAATAGCTTAATTCAATATATTGTTTCTTATTTAAAAAAAGGGGGAGCAAAGTTATGAAACATAAGGCAACATTCAAATTCTTAGGTAAGATTTTTCTTAATTTGCATTAGTTTTAACTAGCCAAGAATCATTATTTATATAAGAAAATTTTATATAAATTTAATTAAAAATATTAATATAAACTAATTTTTAATATTATTTTAAATAATAAAATAAAATTTTGAATAAACTTAAATTAAAAAAAATTAAATCACAACTCAACTTATAAATAAACCTAATCTATTTTTTTCATGTAAAATCATGTTAATATTACCAATAATTACCAATAAAAAAGACCTCTTTCTGAAAATTTCTAAAGCTTACAAGTCAAAGTTCTCTTTCCAATATACCATACATTTCCCACCATTAACATTGACCTGTCAAACAAGAACCCAAACAAATTAAATTAAAAAAAAATGCTAAAATAAAATAACCTTCATTAATTAATTAATAAAAAGAACAAATAAAATAAAATAACCTTCATTAATTAATTAATCAAAAACCAAATAAATAACATTTATTTAAAAAAAAAAAAAATACACTCAAACGCGTTTACTTCATCTGCTTTGAAATCATTTTGTACCTCTCTTTCTTCGTTCTCTCAGAGAAATTTGCAGAGAAGCAGCCACATTCATTTTTAAAGCTTTAATTTTTCTTTTTTTGATTTTTTGAAGTTAAATTTCTAATTTTCTTCTCTTTTGCGATTCGTTGATTTTGTAATGAGAAACTTGAATCAGATCTATGGAAGCTAATTCCATCAAACCATTTCAAAAGAACCCTTTTTTTCCATCAAAAAACCCCATAATTCCCCAAACTTAGCCCAGATCCACCTTCTTGTAATCCCAATTTTCTTCATTTTCTTTCAAAACCCAGTTTTTTTTTTCATTCAAATTAAGGTACCCAGATCTTCAAAACCCCCCAAAAAAACCATGAAAAACCAGTCGAAATTGTTCACGATCGGGCTAGTTTCAGCCTGGTACTGCTCAAACATTGGTGTCTTGTTGTTAAACAAATATTTGCTAAGCAATTACGGTTTCAAGTACCCAATCTTCTTAACCATGTGTCACATGACGGCTTGTTCTTTGTTGAGCTACATCGCGATTGCATGGATGAAGATGGTTCCAATGCAGACCATTCGATCTAGGGTTCAGTTTTTCAAGATCTTGGCCTTGAGTTTGGTCTTTTGCGTGTCGGTGGTGTTCGGGAACATTTCTTTGAGGTTCCTTCCGGTTAGTTTCAACCAGGCCGTTGGGGCTACGACGCCGTTCTTCACTGCAGTTTTCGCTTACCTGATGACAATGAAGAGGGAGGCTTGGCTTACTTATCTTACCCTTGTTCCTGTTGTTACTGGGGTTATCATTGCCAGCGGGGTATGTATTTGCCTAAACTTTTGTTCTTTTTTATTGGTTATTGAAGCCGTTAGTTTTAAATTCATGTTATGTTCGTATATTTTTCTTGTACCATTATTATTTTTAAGTTATTTTTATATTTATATAAATTTCGATTACTTATTAATTCATATTATTTAGATTTTGAGAGACTTGTGTGTTCTTGTCATGTTTTAATTATTTTTTTTATTATATTCGTGTACTTGAAGGTCTACTTTTCAGAAATGGGTTGGCTTTATTCTGTTGGTTTCATATAAGTTTTAGTATAGAGTTTGGAGATTAATTTTGCTTTATTTCGTTGAAATGTATGTTGGTTTGTCTACAAATAAAAATGGTAGCTTTGTTTTAGGGGATTTGGTTGGAATTTAGAGATTAATTTGCTTTATTTTGTTCAAAGTTGTGTTTATCTTTGCTAATTTTGCTAATTTTTTTATTGGATAATGGAAATATTTGGGGGTTTTTTGGGAGGATTTGAATGGAAAGTTTAAAGGGTTTGCTTTAATTTATTGAATTGCGTTGGTTTTTATATGATTTTAAGTGATAATAGATAGGAAAAGGGTGTGGGATCTGATGATTAAGTCTCATTTGATTTATCCATTAATATTTGAAGGTTTGTAGTGCATCGAAGTTAGAATCTATATTACTTGGACTCGATTGTCAGTGTCGAACATTGGTATGTGTTTGACGTGGCTATTTTTTTATTTTATTTTTTTCAAGATTTTCATGTATTTGGAGGACCCTTGGACGATCTGATTTCCATACTTATGTCGGATATGCGTAGGACACGGATATATCAAGAAGAATGAAAATTCAAAGCAACATATGTTAGAATTATGAATTGAAGTATTCGTTTTAAAGCCCTATTTTGTTGCTGAAACAAGAAATGGAAAGAAATGAACTGCAAGATTTAAAATTTGATATCTTGTTATTTGTAACTTATGTGAATGCGTAATTTTTTTTAGCTTAATTTGGATCTTTTTCAATAATAATGATCGCAATGTGTGGATTATCGTGTCCATTTTCTTGGTTTCAAATGGATGATTTAATCTTTAACACCAATGTGAAAAGTGAAAACTGTTGTTGTTTACGATTCATCGATGCTTCTCTCATATACTTTCTATTTCCTCCTTTTCCCATGCATTCCTCGTATTGTATGCTTTGGTTGTGGCTGGTTGTGGCATTAAGAAGCTATGTTACTTGGACTCAAATATGAGTGTTGGATACGGGTATGTGTCTAAACGGTATGTTCAGTTTTTGCTAAGAAGTGTGTGTCTGGAATCTGCCCCTCTATTTGATTTGAAAACCTTCAAATTTCCTCCTTTTATCGTTATAAATCTAAATCGTGTCCGTCTTCTTCATTCACATTATTTTATTTCATTTGCTTAAATCTGCTCTCTGGATTCTTATTTATCGTTTTTGGTAAAATGGTCATAGGGTGAACCGAGTTTCCATCTATTCGGGTTTATCATGTGCATCGCCGCTACAGCCGCAAGAGCTCTGAAGTCGGTTTTACAAGGAATTTTGCTTTCTTCCGAAGGGTAAGCAATTTTTATGCCTTCGTTTATGCTTTGTCGTTGATCGCATCATAATTTTTTTTATATATTTACTTTAGTTCCAAGACTAGAAACAGGCGCTGAAAATTCTTCGTAATTGTGTTTTAGAGAAAAGCTGAATTCGATGAACCTCCTTCTCTACATGGCTCCGATAGCTGTCATGTTTCTACTTCCTGCAACGCTCATCATGGAGGAAAATGTGGTTGGTATAACCCTTGCCCTGGCCCGAGACGACATCAAGATCATTTGGTATCTACTATTCAATTCAGCGCTCGCGTATCTCGTGAATCTGACCAACTTTTTGGTCACGAAACACACCAGTGCCCTGACTTTGCAGGTATGTCATCCGCGATACTCGTAGCCAGTTTTTCTCGACATACCCCCCTCTCACATTTTCGGGTTTTAGGAGTTAACTACATTTATTTTTGCAAATTTTCTTTAAAAGAAAGAAATGAAGAGGATTGATCATTTAAATCTTTTACCCGATATGAATTAACGTAAGTGCACTTATTATAACGATTGACACAGATACAGGTATGTGCCCTACACGATGTGTTTATTTTTTTTTTCAAGTTTTTTCATGTATTTAAAGGTTCTTTGGAAGGTTATATTCCCATATCCATGTTAGGAAATATGTTAGACGTAGGTGTTGGATATTGGTACTTAAAGAAAAACAAAGAGTCGGAGTAAATATAGATTGTGTCTTTATAAACTTTCCATCAGAATGACCATTGCGCTGTACGAGTAATTATGCTTTCTGCTTGTCTTTTATTTTGTACACATTCACTCCTAAACCTAGCAATATTAGACATAATTATACGAATATAACACACATAAAGCAATTAAAACATGACATGACACTAATACATATCTCAAAATCTATATAATATAAATTATTAACGTATAGAAATTGATATAAATATAAAATATCTTAAACTTGATTATGACATGACAAAATATATGCATATGACATGAATATACGAATTGTTTGGTTTATTCTCCCTTTTATTTTTGCCTCATTATGCAGATATTCAGACATCAGATACTGAGATATTTGTTCTTGCAGGTTCTGGGAAACGCCAAAGGAGCTGTAGCTGTGGTGGTTTCAATTTTAATTTTCCGAAATCCAGTCTCCGTCACTGGAATGCTTGGCTACGCATTTACGGTCTTCGGGGTTATACTCTACAGTGAAGCAAAGAAACGAAGCAAATAAGACACGACCGTCATCCTGGTAAAAACTAATACACGTTCGATTGTTGTACATTTTCATTTCCTTCATTGCACAGACAACGACAACATATCGAAGAGGCAAGTTCCGGGTACGATGCCACGGATTTTATGCCCTATATTCGATTTTTTTTCCTTCTCCATGGAAGCCTGGAAAACTGGTTTTTCATTTGTATCAGTTAACAGTTGCAGGATTAGTTAAAAAAAAAAAAAAAAAGAGAACTTTGAAAATAAGTGATAGAGGAAATATCATTTTTATGTTGTTTGATTCTTTTCAGGGGAAAATGGTTGTAGAATTGGTGTTTTCTTTAGAGTCAATCTTTGTTATTGACAATTCTTATATTTTTTATTAATTTTAAAAGAAAACTCATAAAATTACCATTTTATTGTTTATTGTATTTAATTATAGCCTTTGTGTGCATCTAATCTTGGGTGTTTGATAAACTTAATAATCTGTATATTTTATTGTATCATAATCATATTTAAAATTTTTTTATATTTATATTAATTTGATATATTAATAATTTATATTATATGTTTTAAAATTTTTATTTCTATCGTATTGTATTTTTATTATTTTATGAATTTTATATTTATATAATCGTATTTAATATTGGTAACACTAAATGTTTGATGATGTTATCTTCACCCTCGAGTTTTTTAGGCTAAAGTATTGACTCCTGATGATGTTCTTGAAATATGAGAATGATAGAATTTTGTCAAGGGTTATAATCGTTCACTCTTTTTAAAAAATAAAATACGATTCAAATCAAATTCAAATTGATTCGAAAATCATTTATAATTGAATTGACTTATATCAAATTTTATAGTTTAAATTGAATTGACTTATATCAAATTTTATAGTTTAGAATCGATTCGGTTCATTGATTTTTTAAAATTTTATTTTTTTATAATATTTTTATCTTTTTTTAATAATTTGAAAATAATATATTTTCTTTTATATTATAAATAATTAAAATTAATTAAAAA
>JAQSVH010000011.1:10584597-10601112 GCA_029448705.1 Adansonia digitata | reverse complement strand
AAGGAAAATGGAAGTGGTTGCCCTAGGTATGATGACCCTTCAACTAACTCAACCTGCAATAATAATAATAATAATAATAATAAAAAATTCAGACCTAGACATATTTAAAGATCAAGCAGTTCATTCTAAATAATAGATTCAGTTCATATTAGGTTAAGTTTAAACATAACATTTTTTTTATTTGAATTCAGCTGAAATAATAATAAAATTAAGAATGTATCAATTCAAGAGTCGAGCAAGCTTCTTAGTCCAAAGGGTTTGTCTAGACATAATATTTTTTTTTATTTGGGTCAACCCAAATCATTATTAAACCAATAAAAATATTTAAATTTAACTATAAAAATATGTAAATATTATTCAAAATAATCTTTAAATAATAAATGATTCAAGTATAACCCAAAACAAACTTGAATAAAAGAATTAAAAAAATTAAATCATGATCCGATCTGACCATAAACACCTTTGTTCAAAATCAATAAAACAAAAAAGAAAAAGGAACAAATAAGAATCTAAATACATGACTTTGTCATCTTTAATATGTCCATTGATATCAACATCAAACATTTGTCATCATCAGCCACATGCGATCATAAAATTTTGCTTGGATCACAACAAGACACATACAATGAAAGAAAATAAAAATGGTTTTTGTGGCAAATACTCAGCCATTTTCATATGGTCCCAAATGATCATATTTTTCCTTCATAAAAGAAGGTGATCCCATTTAAATCCCTCCAAACAGCAGATGTTTTTTTTCATGGGTTGGGGGGGGGGATTTAAAATGTAATTTCAAATAATTTGGATCAATAATATTGTATGCACATCAATCTTTTTTCCTCCACTCATCTCACCCACTCACTTGCTATTAAATATTTTGCTCCCAGTTTAACAATAAATTGATTTCCATTGCATTTACATATATGATTTATTTATTCTTATGAATTAAACAATTTCAACTCCGTTAATAAATTAAAATACAAAAAAAAAATCTAATCTAATCATAATATTAAAAATAAAATAAAAATATTTATATCTTTCTAAATTTTATACACATTTTTTTTAAAAAAAAGAATACATATTTATTCCCAATCAACCAATAATTTAGTTGCCACCTAAACAGCTAAATATAGAGATTAAGTAAAGAAAATGTAATAAATTCTTTTAATAAATTTAAGTAAAATGGAGATTATCCACTTTGTTGCTAAATAGTTCATTAAAGAAACACACACAATCACATAAATTTCACTTATTCAAAGCCTAAGGTCCAATAAAATTAGAGACAACAATAACATACATTTTACAGATAAATCCAAATAGAACAATGCATATTGGTACATATACCTCCCTAACTTATGCATCTAATAATTTTCAATTAATCAGGTATAAATATTTTAATAAGATTTAATTTTTGATGGCAATGGAAACTCCTTAAATCCTACACGTCTCTGAAAAAATTTATGTGATATATTTTAATGTATGTCTAAAATTCTAGATTTGGAGATGTTCATAACGTAGATTTAAATTGTACCAATTATTATGTAATATGCTCACCTCAAATTGTTGCAACGTGGTACATTATACAATAAATTATTTTATCTATTCGTATTTAATATTATTATGTTTAATAAATTATTTTATTTATATTATATTTATATAATTGTGTATAAGATTATTGCATCCGTACATTGTACGACGTACCTTTCCAGCGTCTTGCCATGCAACTCCGGTGAGTGCTTCAACGGCAATGGCACCTAGAGTTCCCAACATGGCCCATCTCCCATGAATCAGCTCACACTCTCTGAACCTTTGAATCCCAAACACCTCCGTGTACGGCTGAAACGGCGTCGGTTTCAGCTCCGCCGACTCCTTAATCACCCCTATGATCTCACCAGCCTCATTCTTGGCCAAGTTCTGGTCCAAAGAGTCCAAATCAAATTGCAAGTACTCAGCAGGTTTCGCAAAGCCAAAAGGGTCAAAACCTCGGTCTCCTATCATTGTCCCGTCGAGCCATTCCGGTGGGCTTGCGTTGGGGAACCAAACAAGGCGTTCAGATGGTTGTTTTTTTGGGACTGCTTTTTTGGGTGCTGGTGGTGCTTTCTTGGTGCCAAAGCTAAAGCCAAACCTAGCTTCGATCCTGCCAGATTTTGGGCTAGAGTTGTGGATACGGGTCACAAAGGCGGCGGCTGCAGTAGTGGCGATGGCCATGGCTAAGGACTAGGCGGTGGTGCTGGTGGAGCACTAGATAGAGAGGTCTTGGGTCTACAAGTAGACCAAGTTTGCATAAATATATTGTGTATGCATCAATAGTTTAAGTTTATTTACTCCATTTTCCGATACTTTACTGTTTACATATTCATTTATATTTACATATTTTAAATATAATTATACTTAAAATATTTTATATTTATATTATTTTAATATATTAATAATTTATATTAAATAAAATTTAAAATATTTACATATTTATATTAAATTTATATTTTTTATATCATATTATAAATATAATTATTTTTATATTATATTTAAAATATTTTATATTATATTATATTATAATTATTTTTTTATATTACATTTGTTTAATCTTCTCAAATTATTGTTGTTTTCTATTAGTTTTGTGGAATTAATAATGTGTGAATGAGAATTTTAGGCACTTATTTCTACCTTATCCACTTGGGGGTGAGGTTGGACGGTTGATGGCTTTTCACCTTCCTATTATTATTATTATTATTTGGGCCAACTTCTTATTTTGTGGGATATTTTAGGACCCGACTGTCATTTTCCATCACAGATTTAAAGGTTTCCTTTTAACCAAACAAAAGGATTTTTTTAGGCAAATTTAAAATAAAAAAAATTACAAAAGGAAAATTCCCCAAATATTTATCATCTACGTCTATATTACTTTTATAAATGGTGAAGGAAATTACCACTATCTTTAAATTTGTCATGTTTGATCCCAAAGAAGTTGAACTAAAGTTCGGGTTTAATCCAAAAATAAAAAATTAGATTATATTAATCGATTAAATTAATTTAATTGAAAGTAAATATAAAATTTAAATTTAAAAATTTAAAGTATTTTCTTTTTAATTCGAATTGTATCCTTATTTATATATAAGTGTGAAGTGAGTGATATATGGCACAAGTTTTTACTATGTTTGTTCGATTGGATTTTTTTTAATTGAAACTTCAAAATCTTAATTAATTATATTCTTAATTTTAATTGTTGGTGTTGTTTATAGCAACCAAAAAAAAAAAAATCAGGATGGTAGCATAATTACTAACATTTCTAAATAATGAAAAACCTATAAGATAAGATTTGATGAGTAACATTACATGTTGAATATTAATATTCATGACATTTCCCTTATGAATAACAAATCAAGTGGACAGAATTTATATATTGCTTAATTCTACAGCAAATGAATGAACCAAAAAAGAGGTAGAAGAGAATTGAAAAGATAAATGTTACTTAGCTGAAAGAAAGGGTAGCCTTATTATAATTAATACGAAAAAATAATTAAAACACAATAAATATAAAAAAATAAATGAACATGATACAAATATATTAATGTCTCAGAATATATATAATGCGAATTATTAGAGTATCAGAATTTATATAAATATAAAATAATTAAACTACAATTAAATATACGAATATGACAAGATTAGACTTATTCATGGGCTGGACCTAGGTGAGATTTTTAATAATTCGAGTTAGCTCAGCCCGACCTACTATTTATAAATTAAAACAATAAATTTTATTTAAATTTAATGATAAATATTAATTCACAAATCATTTTTAATATTTTTTTGAATACTGAAATAGATTTTTGGGTTGGCATGGGCTTAGCAAGATTCAAACCTACGTAGGAGGAAAAAAAAATTTTCAAATCGTGACCCGATAGATGGATACCTTTGTATAACATATTAATTACGAGGTCTAGCCTATAGTATTGTTTAACCACGAAAATAACATAAAATCACTAAAGAACATGAGTTAGTCCTGCAAATGATCCTAGTTAAAGAAAACTCTGCATTGTAAGTACAACAGATCGATGAAGTTTAAGTCTAAATATGAATAGGATCCAATTCTTCAGCTACTGCACAGTGGATTAGATCAGTAACACATGTTTTTTTTTCCATTAATTTCTTTAATGGATTTTTTTTCTTAAAAGATGCATAGTTCAATCTCCTGATCTCAAAAGGAGCAATTTGTTTTAGAGAGTCTGCAGTGAAGGCAAAGCATTTCTTGACGCAGCCATATGATTAGCCTCTGGTAGCACAGCCCGGTTCTCTGTCCCTGCAGGGATCCTTAAGTGACTGAAGTTTTGAGAATTTAAGAGAAGCCCACAGTGAGACAAGCCATTTATCATTACGATAAGTGTCAAATTAGGATAAGTGTCAAACGGAAGTGCCGTGATATACACAGCTGAGACATCTTAATAAACCGGTAGACTTTGAACTTTGTTCTTACATGACCTGATCAAAGACAACCAGATCCATTTCTGATCGACTTAAATCCTTATCTTCATAACAATTTCTACTTGAATACCAAGTTGATTGATGACTCTTCAAAAAACTCTTCGTTTGTTTCAGCCATTGAAACACTGATTTTTTTTTTTTTTAAAGCGTGCGCCTTACACTAACTATAACACTAGTAGTCTTCTTGATCCTTAAAAAAGAAAAAAAAAAGCTTACTTCTGCCTTTTCTTTTGATTCTTGCCAAGTTTCATGTGGTTAAAGACTATTCCAGTTCGAATCAAGTAGAAACTTACAGGTTCAAAAGTTTAACTATGTAAGTATCAGATTGTAGTTAGCACTGAAATAATTTTAACTTGTTTCAAATATGGCGAAATAAGTATCAGATTGTAGTAAACGTTTTATGTCATAAAGAACAGGGAAAACTTGTGGTAAAACTAGTGACAAAAGTTTAACTATATAAGTACTTCGCACAAAGAAATTTACAGCGGGAATGAAGAGTTAATATTTTAACACCTGAATTCGATGTCCAGAAACTTCGAGAGATCTAAATTCATACTTGTAAGGCTTTTTTTTAGATAAAATTGTGAGAATTTTAAGTCCAAACAGACAATTATATCTAGAAAAAGTTTTGTTTAAGCATGGCAAACTGATCTCTATATTGTTCTCCGACTGCTCAAAACTTGGAAGTCTTTTTCTTGGACAAATGTGCTGGCTCCATGGTGCCGAACATCTCTAATCCTGCGCTCAAGAGCTTTGATCATGGATAATTTGGGAGCTGCTCGACTGGAGGAGTTTCGTCAAGATCAACTTTCTTGTCAATTTAGATTCTTGGTCTCAGATTCTCTTCAGTTTACCCCATTTTTTTCTACATTCCTTTTTCTAGTTATTGTATAGATTAATTAGATCTCTTTGAATAGAGCCTATGGATAAAGTCCTCAATTTCATGAAATACCTCCGATCTCTACTGCTAAGTAGGCCTGCCCAAGGTCTGATACGCCCGACTTGTACATGTTGGATCTTGAATAAAATTTTCATAAGTTTAAATCAGACAAATATGACCTGAATTATTATTTGAACAATAAAAATTATTTAAATTTAATTATGAAAAATATATAAATATTAATAAAAAAGATTTTAATATTATTATGAATAATAAAATAAATTTTTATACTGACTTAAATAAAAATAAAATAAAATGAAATAACGATTCCTCCTCATTTTAACATGAACAGGTCTTCTGCAATGTGCTACACCTGCTAAGTCCAAGGATGCCATTGCTTCATTGAATTTGGGGGCATTGAAAATATTTTTCACACAAAAGAATGCTCATGACTCATGCATGACTAATGAAAAAGGCCTTTGGCCCATTTCTTTCTTTTCAACATGTATATTTTTACATGCAAAATACAAACTGTACACTCAAAATCATGAAAATGAATATTGGATCTATCCTCTCAAAATCATAGAGCTTCTATTTTGCTGATACACAATTACCATATAGCTATCTATATGCAGGGAAATCATGTTCATCTATACGTATGCAAGGGTTTTATACTGCTACACTGCCTATCTGCTTGTTAAACTTCTTTTGATTTTCAGGTGACTGATTTGTTTTAGATAAATCTGCAAGACAAAATGATAATAGAATGAAAACGGTTAAGTTGGTTAATCTTATGTCATTAAATATAATAAATAAATGAACTCATAACTTGATTTAATTGATTTATATAATTATTTTTAAGAAATTATATTAACAGATTCAAAGTTTGAATCCTATCATAACATCTATAATCTCTATCTTATTCCTGAACTTAGTCTTTATTTTATAATAAAAAATATGAAATAAATAAAGTAACAAGCTGGTTTAGTTGATGGTTTTGATTTATTTAGTGTTAGTTCATCGCTTCCACATCATTGCCCATCAAACTAACAGATGAGCACATGGGGCTTGCATTGCAAGAAGACAAAAAGGACTTTGCACTTTTTTTAGACAAAAATATATTATGTTATGTCGATTATTTTAGAATATACGTGTCTAATATTCATATTCAACATATATTAGAATGTGATTATGAGTGGATGACCTTCTAAATATATGAAAAAATTAAATATATTCATATTTATATCCATATTCGAATAATATAAATTATGTAAATTACCTGAAAGTTGGCATAGAAGAATGTGATGAGCCATAAAAGGGGAGGAAAGGGTACATTTCTCATCCTTTGATTGTTAGTAGTTTAATATTTACTTCACTCTCTCTTCTTGGAGAATCTTCTGATGATACCTTGGGAACCCATTCTTGCAAGCTGAAATCTGTACATGATATGAAAAAACATTCATAAACTTTAATTCATTTTGTTACATTAATATTTTCATTTGCTCAAGTCATCCTTGTCTATTTGAAAGACTGAATGATATTTGATAGCTAAGATCTATCTTACTCAAACTCAAGGTAAGTATGAGATATGAATATATATTTGACACAAGTATGTTTATATGTTGATACAAATACTTCTAAAAAAATTAAAGAACAAGTGTAGCTTACGTTATTCCAAATCTTCATTTTTTTTAAAATATTCATGCTTGACGCATATTTAAATATAAGTTCAAAAGTAAAGTTCTCTAAATATATAAAAAAAATTAAACATGTTTATATTAAACATATGCTTACAAATATTCATATCCAATACTCATTTTAAGTCCGATACTTATTTCAAGTCCAAGTAACATGAGCATAGCATCATAGGCTAAGGCTTCTAATTAAGGGGCTGTTCTTCTAGTTACCAGTTAATGTGAACAATAGACATACAAAAAGTTGCTTTTCTAAAGATAGCATAAATATTAGGATTAGCAAACAATTCCTCAATAGTCTTTACTTTACAAATGTTTTTCCTTTCTTTGCCATGTGAATGGAATAAATAGCTGGAATTCTTTTTTTTTTGGGGGGGGGGTGGAAGAAGCAATCTAGAAATGAGCTTTAATGATGAAATCATGAAACCATGTGAAGGAATTAACCAGAAAAAAAATGAATTTTCGAATTCCAAGTCATATATAAATATCCATAAATTATGATGTTCATACAGGATGAATGTGTGCACAGTTGCAAATGGCACATGCCATGTGGTCAAAGATAGCCTACATTTAGTCCTCCATCCCATGGGCGGCGCCCCATTCTAGATTCCATCTATTTCTTTTCACTTGGAATTTGAAAAAAAAAAGAAAATAATTATATAAAATAATTAAATTTTACCTTCTTGCAGTATTTAAATTGATTAGATGGTAAAAATTATATTATTTTGATTTTTTAATTTTTTAAATATATGATAAATAAAATCTAATTTTTTAAATTATATATATATTTATATACGAATTCAAACATGGGTGCAACTTAAGCATTAAGGCTTCTGTTTTCAAAACGAGGATAAAAGAAATAATTGCAGCAGTCAGCTTCAAAACTGTGCATCAAGAGCCACAAGTGGGTTATGGCATTAACCTCAGCTAACAAATTTATGAGGTCACTCACGAATCACAGTTTTTAGCTTTTCCTCTACAAGATATCTTAAGGATTAGGCACTACCCAATTCAAAAAAATAATAATAAGAAAAATTAATTAATTAATTAAACAGTTTGACTTTCTAGAAGCATCAAATTCTAACTTTCAACAATATTTGGTGTAAATGGGTGGACTATTTCAAGTTTCCTTGTTCTTTCACCACAAGCGTCTGGTACAGGACAATTAACGGTCCTGGTTTTCCTATGAAACTTTTGCTTTAAATTATAATTAATTGTATTAATGATATCATTTAATTTATTTTTTTTTAAATTAAGGTAAATGTAAAGATTATTAAATGTTATTTTTTAAAAATAATTATGATTATATAAACTTATGAATTTAAATCTCGAGTAGATTTAATGCTCAGCTCATATTAAACTTCGTTTTAGAGCAATACGTCATAAATTATTATATAAATAATAAAAATATTTTTTATTTAAATTTAATTATAATTATTAATTAAAGCGTGAGATGAACTGTTAAGTTGATCTAAAACACTCACTTAAAAAGATTTTTAAACGTGATCCGACTTATAAACATCATTGCTCCAGTGTTCATTTAATTAATCGATGACTTTCCTTCAAATTGATTAGATTAATTTAATCTGCAAGTAATTAGTGTTCTGAAAATAAAGCGAGGGAGAGGGAACTTACAGCTTCAATGTCAATTTTGTACACAAGGAGTTTTCTTCTTTCTCTGCAACTTGTTCTATAAGCCACGATTATATGTGCAATTGCCAACGCCAATGAACAAATGAAAAGAGCAGTTTCCGTGGCTGAAACATAATACCCATCTCTAGGAACACTCGAATTGAACACGAATGAAGCTTTTAATGAAACAAAAATCAAAGATGAAACTGAACAAATCATTGTAATCCCAAGGTAAGGTCCCCTCGAAAGCTTTGGCCCATCACAAAAACTATAAACACCTGACCACAACAGCAACAAAAACCAATCTAAAGTTAACTTTTGCCTGAAAAAACAGTGAAAAATCGCAGTATTTGGTTTGGATTTTATCTTTTTTTTTTCAAGCAACTTACAGATTATAACAGCTGATCTGATGATGGAAATAAGGGGGATATCTATGAGAGAATATCTGAAATCATAGTTACTGAGATGGGAATAAAGGGTTTTGAATGATAAAGAAGATGAAGGTGAAAGGGAAGCAGAAAGCAAAGCTGAAGGCAAAAGGGTATCAGTAATAACAAGAAAAACTGGTGCAGAAAACACAAGAAAAGAAATCACCATAGTTACCAAGAAAAACACAGTTTTAAAACCTCTCAAAATCCTTCTTGATTTCCCATCCTTTGAGAAACCCATCTTTTTGTTTTTTTTTAATTTTATTTTTGATTTATGGTAGGTTTTGGGTTGCCAAAACAGAGTTTATGTACAAAGAAAAAGGGTAGGAAGTTAAGAAGAAGAGGAAGAGGAAGAAGAAGAGGAAAAAAATGAGCTTAAAAAAAAGAAAGGAAATGGCATTGAAGGTTTTCAATGTGTTTGATTTAAGCGATGACAAAGACCTGGGAGCTTTACACGCGGAAGCTACCCGGACAATTGGTTTGGAGGAAAGGGGAGAGTCTTGTTAACGGAAATACCTATATAAAGATTTTTATGGGACAACTAACCAGAATACTCTAATTTTTTTTTTTAATAAAAGAAAGTATTAGGTCGGAGGCATATTATATTTATTAAATATTAATTTTTAAAAATAATTATAAATATTAAATTTATTATAATTTTGAATGTTAAAAAAATATTATTAAATTTTTTTACTATAAAGTAAGTATAGTTTGAGGATGAAAAAATTATAGATTATAAAATTTAAATTTTAAATTATTAAACAATAATTAATTATATGAATTAACTATAATTAGATAGGAGCTTTTCTTTAATTGCATAAAAATTGTTGCATAATAAGTGAAATTTTGGAATGAGATACTCATTTGATAAGTATTTCTTTTAAGAAATCTTTATTTCTATATACTTACCATTAATTGTTATTTATTTTCCTGTAAATTTAATTCTAATTATCTATGCATTTTTCACTCATTTGTGAAAGTAACTTTGTCATCTAACTTTATCTTTTATCAAATCAAAAATTTTTTAAGGTTTAGGGGAAAAAAAACATTTCAATGTTTTAACCCTAATGTCTTTCATTCTCTAATTTGACCTTCTCTTTGGTAAATGGATTAGATCAGAGTCCAACAAATAAATTCGATAATCATGATGATAAATGTAATTATTATTATTATTTTTTTACGTGGAAAGCATGTTGTTTCATAAGCATTTGCTTTTAGATTCTTTTACATCAATACAATTTGAAGAATAAAATAGAGAAAAGACAAAGAAATTTTGGTTCTTTGATGAAGATCTTGGTAGCTGTCTGCATTCTATTATTTATCAATGTTTATTTATCGATTTAAAAAGTTTTTTTTTTTAATTTTACAAATGATATTAAAAGACTAGCATATGTCTTATTTTCTTAAAATTAATTTTTTATTATTTTAAATATATTTAAAGCGTTTATCACTCTATTAATTTTGCTTGTAAAATTTAAAAACCTTTTGACTATCGATGAAATAATTTTTTTTATTAAGAAATGGATATTATGAAAGGTTTTTAAACTAACTTCTTTTTGTGAGTATTTATTCAACAAGCGACTTTTGGTTTCAGTTATTTTTTAAAGTTTTTCTGTCCTTTGTCTGTGTCTAATATATTTTCAAATACGAATATATGAATAGAATATTTTAAATAAATGAAAAATATTACACCTATCGAGATCAAAATATATAACTATTATTCGATATTCACTTAAATTCAAATAACATCCTATAAAAATATAACCAATCAGGCGAGTATGGTGGAACAGACCGTTTAAGGCCATGTGATCACATGCAAAAATTTGTCCTTTAGAATCTCTAGATGTTTTTATTTTAATCTTAAATTTTTTTTTTCAAAAAAATCATAATTTATAGAGAATATGATTTTGAATTATAAGTTACATACAGTTATAATTATATATAAAGGTATTGTGGTTGGATTCTCTGTCAGTCAAGATTTTGAAAATTCTTTGAAAAGATAAACCATCTTGTATTTGTTAAATATTCATGACTTGTTGTTCATCATTGGCAGTGAATTTTCTTAAAGGGTATCAATTTTCTTTTTTAATTTAACAACAAATTAAAATACCCAAAATGAAATTTTGAATTTGGGACATTTTATGGACTACTTTGTTTAATTAATTGAAGTTTGTCAGGTTTATACTAAAGTATCATTGCATTAACCATTGATGTGTATATATATTATTACAAAGAAACTTGATAAGTCATTATCCAAAAATAAAAGAATTCGAAACGTAACTTGTTAAACGTCATTTCTTAAAAGTGATTATATGGATGAGTTCGATCAAATTTTTATTCGATTCATATATATTAATTTGATATAACCATTTTTAAGGTTCACAAGTTGGACTTCTTATAATTTTTGAAATGGGAAAGTTTGAATTTTTCACCTGGTTGAGCAACATCACTTGATGACTATATAAAGCTTTTAACATTTGTTTGAGATTTTGAACTACTAGTAATTAGATCAAAGTAAACTTGCACAAAATCATTTCTAATTAATTCATGAATTAGATTTTTTTTTCTTTTAGCTACATGGTGTTTTCCAACCATTAATCATGCTTCCACCAATACTATCAATGTTTTTTACCATATCCTTTTCAACTTCAGTGACAAAAAGACTTCATAGAAAATATGATTATTCTTTTTGATATAATGAAAGTCATAGCTTGGAAAAAAAAAAAAAGAAATTACAAATATTGAAATTTGAATTCGATATCTGCTGAAGATTATTTTTTAAAGTTGACTACATTAAATAAACTAAGTTAAGCCTCCAAATACAGTATGATCGATTTTTTAATTTATTCCATATGATATATCAAAACAAAATTATTTTTCAAACTTTGTAATTTAATTATCGATAAACTTATAATATGTTAATAGAACTTTAGATTCTTATTTTTAATAATTCAAATATATAAAAGTCCTATAAACTTTTTCTTACTTCCTTGATCGTAGTTTGGAAAATTTGATAGGATAATTAATTGGATAAGAGACAATGCAAACGTGTTTCCCATTGTTCCATTTGGTGGTTGTATTGGCCATTGATGGGTAATGAATGTGCAATGTTTCCATCACTACTTTTTTTTTCAATTATAGAGGCTCTTTTTACTATTTGGTAAAAATTTGAAAACCTTTTTAATACTTCTAAGCAAAAGACAAAAATAGCCAAAGAAAAATCGGTTCTCTCATGCAAAAGATAAGAATTTCTGAAAATTAGCCTTTTTTGAGTAGGTGGAGGCACGTTTGCTTCACGTGGACACTTCACTGTTGGGTAGACTCTTCACCTTTCGACCACAACTCGAATTTTTAAAATTATTTTTATTTAGATTGGATATTTAGTAAATTATTATTTTTCTTTTTAATTTTTTAGTGTTATTAGATATATAATTCTTCAATTACCCATGATTTAATTACAAATTTTACTTGATTTTCTTTTGTTTTAGAAAAATAAAAACAGTATGAATGCCTATAAGATCATGTCTTAGGATAAAATTTTCATATTAAAATCTCATCGGATACATATTTCGTCTAATTTAAATATAAATTAACACATGTAATTCCATTGAAAAAACTTTATGTAAAAAAATTCGCGCTTTGATATAAGTACGAGATAAATCATATGATAAACACCTTTACTATGTGAAAATCAAGTATAAACAGAATCATACATTTTTTCTTTGTTGTAAATTATATGTTTAATTTGACCAAGGAAATGTATAATTAAGGAATTTCTTGTTTATTGTTTTCTTTAGTTGGAGTAGCCAAACAGGCTTTTTTTTTTTTCCCTATTTTGAATGGTTTGGTCAAAATCCAAGTAAATGAATTGATATATTTGGTTTTTATTGTAGAGAGAGTATGTTCCTTATGGTACAAGCAGTCAATTAACTTGGCTATGAAATCAAAAGCCGCCCTTGGCCGGGTGGCTAACTTCTCAAAAATTTCAACAAAACTCAGCAGACAAGCACATGAACCATGAGGGCTTGAAAGAGAATCATGTGAATCTATCTCCAACTCTTGCTAACGTAGACTTGTTTATAGGCTGTCTCTAGCACTTGCTAACGTAGACTTGTTCTTAGCATTTCTTATAATTTTATGTTACGTTATACCTTTCATAAAATCCGATAAAATAATTTGATCTTTAAATAAATTTATTATTATATTATTTTTTAAGTACGTGAGATCAAATTCACTACCTCAAACCTTCAACCTTTTTTTTTTAATTTTTTATTCTTATACTTTCACCATGATGATGTGCAAGTAAAAGGGATGAAAAAGACAGTGAGAGGAGTTAACAAGTGAAATTTCCTCGAAAGAGTGTTGATTTGCCCTAACCCTAATTATAAATGATTCAAAATAATTACTCTACATTCTTGTACTTATTACTTAAGCTACAAGCTAACCTAAATGCTTGCACAATTTAACAAATTATAACCATGAAATTGAGCATCAAAAAGAATTTTTTTTTTATATCCTTGCATTAAAAAACATTAATCTAGAACAACTATAAGTCTTTGTCTCATAGACAATTCAAAGTAATTTGATTTGAATTATTATTAATTTTCTGGTCAATTATTTTTTGGACTAGAATCACTTAAAACATGAATAGAAGGTGTTGCAAAACCCATGATTTAACCTAATTATCTTTAAAATTTTGTAACAAGCAAATTTGGATTTTAAATCTAAAATTAGAAAAAAAAAAATTTTTTAAAAAAAAAGAAAGAAAAAGAACTTGCAATGTAAGAAATTGGGTAAGCTAATCAAGACAAATCATTTATGAATATCAATTTCATCAAAATTTAATCCAAATATTTATTTATTTATTTCTTTAGTTGTTTATAAGTGATAGCTTGAAGCTTGCTCTAGAAAATACTAATAAGAAATTGTGGCCCCTTCGACATTGTTTTCCTTCCGAATGAAGTGTAAGGAGGCTAAGGCATTGGATACTTGATGTAGAAGTTGCAACACGTCTTAAACACGGAGAGACAATAGGATTATTTCAGAATATGATGGATTTTGTTTTGATGTATACATATAAAATATATAATATGCTTTCTAGAAAGCAAGTGGGGATCTTTGCACGATTATTGAATAATTTATGTTCATTGTATTTGCAATTTCTTTTTTTAAAAAATTAGGGGTACGTCCTTAGGATATTCCAAAATTTTTTTCTAATTATAGTCTTTATTTTCCGACAATTTTAAGGTTTTATTTTCTTAAACCGATATGGTATATTTAAAAAAATTATTTTTGAAATATTTTCAGAAAAATCGAATCTAAATTAATAAAAAGGAAAACCCATTTTTCAATCATCCTTTGGATACTAAAAAAATTATAAGTTCTGGAAATTTTTACAGACATTTAAAAAAAAAATAAAACTACTTTTCCAAAGCTTATCATACACATTTTAGCTTGAAAATTGACTATAAAAATTTATTTATGTCACCTATTAAGTCATCCAAGATGTAAGCTCATTTAGTTCTTTAGTTCAAGATGAGCTCTCCCCTACTCAAGGCCCTGATCTTTTAGCTATTTTATACTCATTTGCTTTTAAGTAAATTTAATGAGTTGAATAATTCATTTAATTTTATCTAATTTGAGTTAAATTGAGATATTATTTTTTTATTCAAATCGGTTCAGTTTAAATAATTATTTATTTATTAAAACAATATTTTTATTTAATTTTAATTATAAAATATATAAATATTAATATAAAAATAATTTTTAATATTTTAATATATTTTAAATAATTATTTAAATCATCAAATTAGAATAAATTAAATTTAAATTTAAATCTAAATTCAAACTATAATTGAACTATGAATAAATTTACTTTTATCCCTTTTATGTTAATATAATAATTAATCGAGATATTGATGTGCTCATAACCTAGAAGGCTGAAATATTTCTGATAATATAATTTATATTTTAAAATAAACCATGAAGTAGTAAGGGCTCGTTTGGATAACTGTTTGAAAGCATTTCAACATAGTGGAAGTGCTTTTCACGAAATCCAATAAAGGAATTCCTAAATCTACAAACCTTTGAAAGTTGAACGAGGAGTATAAATTATATAATTTTAATTCTTTATAAACATAAGATCTTTATCTCACTCTCACACTTACCTCTCCTAATCCTTTTGATTTATAATTAGTTATTTGATAATCATCTTTTCATATCTTAGCTTTGTTGGTGAATTGGTTTCTTTCTTCCTAGAATGGACCATCTGGATGGACCACCAAATCCAGATAATTTCCCAGAAAAAAAATTGCTGACTTGGATCCAAACAAGAAAACAAATTAAAACGAAAACTCATCTTTTCTAAATTTTATAATTTTGAACGTAATATAAAAAGATAATTAAAATATGATACAAATATAATATGAATATGTAATTATGTTAGAGTCTATTAGAATTTATATAAATAGATATAAATAAGACATGAATATATAGATTATCAATTGACTCGATAAATGAAAATTATGAGTTCTTTTTTTTTTTTTCCTTTATTAATGAAGTGAAAGGCATGGATTTTATTATGAAAGAATCAATGTTTCTAGGTGTCCTAGCCATTGGGAAAGATTAGGCCAATTCAATGTGATGTATTTGTTTTTGATATTAAAACTTTTGTTGGAAGTTGAAACTAAGTGAGGGTGATTTTATGACATGTAGCACATTTTTAGATTTGGGGTGGCAAAAGATTGCAAGACCAAACTTTTTTAGTTAATGAGACAATCTGAGACAGTCGATTACCAATTTGTGTCACCCATAACTAACCTTATGAGTCATGCAAGATGTGACACTTCCAAATCAAGAGAAGTTTTGCTCTTTTCTTTTTTTCTTTTCTTTTTTTTTAAATTAATGCTAGTTTAGGTTAGATTATTATATAAATAAGCCTTAGATATTTTGTATATATTTCAATAAAGAAATTTATGTTGTTTTTTATATTAAACATCTAATTTTATCATTTAACTTTAATTTTAAGTAATATCATAGATGTATATATAATTTTGAACGGGCATAGTGTAGACCTATCTAAGGATTGAATTATTTATTTGGCTCAATTGATTTGACTTATATTAGATTGAATTTGAATTAGAAATTTTATAATTTGAGCTGCCGAGCTTTATCTGAATTACTGTTTATTAATAAAAATAATTTTATTTAAATTTAATTATAAAAATACATATTAATATAAAATAAATTTTTTATATTTTAAATATTATTTTGAGAAATGATATGAACTTTAAAATTTATTCAAACTTGATTTGATTTTAAATCTGAATAAAAAAAATCGTGAATTACAATTCACTTATAAACAAATCTAGTAAAATGGGTGTAGAAACATCTCTTGGCAAAC